>APFE031647749.1:0-66756 GCA_000404065.3 Pinus taeda
TATTTTTCTAGTTCTATGGCTTTTTGACTTTGGGGGGGAATTCTCGGAAGTAAGCAACCACCTTGGAAGTAGTTAGAGACAGAATTAGAGATGATTTTTCAAATATATTTTTGTTCCTAAGGCCCCATAAGGACCACGATATATAGATGGGAAGAGTATGAAGCCTCCTGCAACTGTTATACCAATACCAAAGACATTCCTCAAAGGAATCAAAGGAAAAAGAAACACTAACACCAAAAACTTCACGAACATGTATAATAGTGCCTTTGAAACCAATGATTAATCACAAGTAGTATGTATACATTTATGTCAAACAAGGCATCAATCTACTTGCAAAAGGACTAGGTAGCTTTCATATGGCCATAATATTAAAAAATACACGTTCTTAAATCCATAAAGTTACTACTTTTTGTTTTTTCTTGGCAATCTTTCCATGTCACATTTATTTATCAAGTTTATGTTAGACTCATTTTTTATGAGATTTATCATTTTGTTTGTTTAAATGATGTGGTTTTTATGGTAATGATTAGGTCAAATGCTTTAAAGGTGACACTGTAATTTTTCTGTCTATCTCTTATTATGTTGTTCCAATATTGCTTTCAGAAAGATTGTACAATGAAAAAAGTGAATTAAGTGCATGACACTAAAGAAACAAAATTAAATTATTGAAGTTTAATATGATTTTTTTTTATTTTTTTCATAGTCATTTCAAAATCATATTTATAAGAAAAGATACGCACCAACAGTCTACTTCTCCTTACTAAATTGTTAAAATATTTGAAACCTAAATTTGTTGTGTTAGATTTACTATTATGACAAAAGTATCATGACAGTGATGGCTCAATTCTCATATATGTGAAGCACATGTAGTAGAATTATTTCCCTTTTATATTATTGAACTTGGCTAAACCTAATCTTATTAATTTTATATTCCTCAAATTTCTATTTTAATGCTTTGAATCACTAAGTGTTGTGACATTGTATATTTGGTCATGGTAGTCAATTGTTAAGTGTTTATGGCCATAGAAGGATATTAGCACATGATGTACAAGACATAGGAAGATAAATATCTAAGAGAACAAACTTGATTTTTTTACATTTGATCAAGGATCTAATGCAGAAGAAACCATTACCAAAGACCTTTGTCCTAAAATTTGAACAAGTATTAGTCTTTTTGCTTTGTATCCACGAATATTTGGGACTTGGAAATAAACCCTGCATGTGGTAACCTTACATGAAAATAAAGAGCATGCATCTTTGCACTTCTCTCTCTCAAACACTTCATTTCGTTTTTCATCAATGTCAAACAATCTATTTGCCTAGTCATTTGAAAACAAATCACTCACATTCGTTTTTTGCTTCACTTTTTGAAATTTCTTCAAACTTGTCACCTCAAGTTGGTTCATTGAAAAAGATACCCTCCTAATGTTCCCTACTAGAGTGTTCCTTTAGTTATAATGATTGCACAATTAAAAAATAGATTCTCTCAAGTGCACAAAGAACCTCTCATCTTACCATAAAATTAATAGCCATGCCATATCTTGCCCCTCAAAATCATGGTAGGGTTTGAAAATTATTGTTGAATGTAGTAATATGAAAGTTGTATCATAATAATAAAACATATAAATAAGAGCTAAAACAAGGCTTATTTCACTAGAAAGTGGCAACAGATTCTTGAATCTACTTCATATCTGATATATTATCTTACAATTTTGTTATTCAAAAATATTTATAAAAAAAAAAACATATAATCATTATTGCACTAAGAGGCACTCTACAACCTAGTACATGAGGGAGATGTTGTCACATATCATTACATTAAAAAAAATTAAAAATATATGTTGGCTAACATGAGGGAGATGTTGTCACATAACTTTATGTTAAAAAAAAAATAAGTAGGCTAATTAATGAAAAATAAAGAATATGTTAGAAATGTTGTCATTACATTAAAAAAATGGCAAGTAATTAATGAAAAATAAAGAATAATATTGAATATGTTGCTCAATTAAAATTTTTAACAAGAACCACATATATACAATTATAATGTTAATCTCGAAAGGAAACTAAGAGTGGACAAAATTTAGGAAAACAAAAAGCAATAGAAGGTTCATTTAGTGAAGGAGTATTGTTGTTGCCAAAGTAATGGTATGTTTCATCTTCAAAAATTCTTAATCTATATAATATGTAACCTATAATAATGAAATGAGATTATTTGCTTGTAAATTTTCCTTGGTCCACATTGGGACAACAAACTCACCAGACTGTAAATATTAACAACACCCCATTCCTCACTTCAATTGGATTAGGTTTTATTTGTAATGTAAAAAACCATAGAAGATTATTTGTCAAAACATGAATTAATAAATCATAAGTGAGCTCATATTGCATGCAAAATGTTAAGTGGAATTGGAATACTTACAAAAATAAAATGCCAACTCTTATTATTTGTAAAATGTTGCATGAAATTGGAATCCTTACAGAACTAAAATATTGTGTGTTGTTGGTAAAATGTTACATGAAATTTGAATTGGAATAGTTACAAAAATAAAATGTTGCGTGAAAAAATTACATTGGTGTGAGGTAAATTTTATCAAAGTAAAAAATAATTAGTATATCATAGTTAAAAATGCTTTTGTGTGAGTTAAATTTTCTCAAAGTAAAAAACAATAAGTATTTATGATATAAAACTAGCATAGATCCATCTTAACTTCGAATCTACCAAGTGTTGAGAGGGATCAAATCGCTTGAGGTGAAAACACTTCCTCAAGTTTTTCACTCAAGAAGAGGTTTGCATATTAAGATATTTGATCCATTTCAACACTTGGTAGATCCAAAGCTAAGATGGATGAGACGTTTATGTGCAAGGTACCAAAAGCTACATCTTCCCAAGAAGCATGGAAGATCTTGGAAGCCGAATTTGGTATAAAGGAAAGTGGCATGCAACAATAAGTTATGTCACAATCTATTGAAGAATCAATAGAGAAGTCAGTCGCAGATCTAAGAGTAGATGAGAAACACTTTGGAAGGACAATAGAGCTTGGAGAATCTCACTTGAAAGTGGATGATGGGCATGAAGACTATAAAAGTGAAACCCATTATGAAAACATACATATGGATGAAGAAGATGTAGCAAATATTGTAGAGAGAGAAACTGAAGCCTCTTTGTGTGAAGCAGAGCAAGAGCATACTAACGTGGATGGTGAAGATGATGGTGAATCCCACTGTGATGAGACACATGTGGATGATTTCTCCAAAGTGAGATGTGAATTGGTGAATTTAGCAGCAACTGATGAATTTGGAGAAGTTGAAATTGTTAATGAACACATGCATGCTCGGATATCCCACCACAGGGTGGATGAACATTATGCTAGTGACATTTGTGTTATACTCTTTGAAATAGGGATTGTTCGTGAAAATATGGTAAGTTCCATGTATGATGAAGAATTGAAGGTTGAAGCTACCACTGTAGCAACAAGTTATGAATCAAAAGTTGAACTGCTCATGAATAATGTGTGAGCTAGTAACAGTTGAGTTTGTAATATATAAAGTTACTAATAGAGCAGCAAGTGATTTGGTGGTTCCAACAATTGGAATTGTTGATGTTAAACTTGATGAAGAACCAATAACTGGTGATGAGTGGTTGCACATGATGCAATATAAATAATGCATTAATATGTTGTTATTTGGTGAGAGAGGCCCACTTGTGTTTGGAAGCCAAGTGGAAGACAACCTATTTGTAGCAGCAAAGGTTTGTAAAGAAGTGGAAGAGAAGGTAGAGAAGGAAGAGGAAGAGACAAATGCTCCCACTACAGAGCATAATGAAGATGTTTTTAACATTGATTTTGAGTGTAGGTAAATAGGATAATAGTCTAGTTGAAAGAGAAGATAAAGAAAAGGATGCACGAAAGGTCATGGAAGTTTCTCAAGATGAGGAAGAAAACACTACAACAATTTTTCAGCAATGGAGTCAAGAAGAGATCATATTTTGCTATCAAGAAATATGGCAAAAAGAAGATCAGGAATATGAAGTGCAAGAAGCAGATCGAAGTTCACAGTTTGAAGATGAAGAGTTGTGACATTAGTTCGTGAGTGAAATTAGAATCTTTGAAGAGGAAACTGTAGGAGATAGGCTCAAATTATTTTTTAGAACAAACACAAGAGAAGTTAAAGAAAAATTCTAGCAGCAACAAGTGGAGAAATATGAAGTTTACAACAATAAAGCAAAGCTAAAAATAAAGGTGAAGCTTAAGCAATTTCGAGGATATAGAATCTCGAAGAAACGAAAAGAAAATGAAAATTGTAAAAGTTTTGAGTCATCGTAAGCCTAGCCGAGACTTAGACCAATAAGCACATTCAAGTGATGATTGAGTCAATTTTGATTGTAAGCCTCGCAGACATAGTTGAGTCAAGTTTAAGTTATGTTGAGTCATATGGTCGTAATTAAGGGGGAGTGTTAGAAATAGTAAATTATTCTCGTATGCATGCAATGCATGGAGAGATGACTTCAGTTAAGTCAAGTCCAATATTAGAAGTCGAGTGTGAGTTTGTCAAGTGTAAGTTAGCAGGAGAAAATGCAAGTCAAGTTAGAACTTTTCATGATTCCATATTTAGTAAAGTAGGTCCATATATACTCATGGTTGGGTCATTGTAATGTGTTTGTGAAAGCCAAGAGTCACAGCTCTGTGGATGTTTGCATGTGAGAAGATTCATGAATAGAAGTTAAATTTGTGTGTTTATTTTGTTTTCCCTCCTCTACGTTTCCATCGCCATGTAGGTTCCCATTTTCATCGATTTTAACTAGATCTACATCCCATCCCGAGAAAATAAAAAAATTAAAATCTAATTAAGAATAAACAGCTCCATATATTTATTGGAGGAGCAACCGAGGGCATCACAAAGTCTAATACGAGCAAACAAATAAGGTGTGTGTTTTACCAAAATCGTAATTGAAAAGAAACTTCTAACTTGTAGTAAACTGAGAATAAATTGAGATTCAAGTAATGTACCAAAGGAAGATGTGAAAACTAGTAGAATATGAACAAATCCAAAGTATCATTGAGACCTTTTTTTGGCATGGGTATCGATGTAAGTTGCCATTATGAAATATGCAAATCTAGTGTATCTTCCACCCGCCAATACATTCTCATAACCTGTTAATATTATCAATATTTTATAGAGTCGTTCTCATATAATGAGTCCCATAATAAGATAGAGTTGGCGCAAAGCATTAAAATCGGATAGAGATAGAGTCAGCACATCACACTAGATTACTAGTTAGTGTTTGTAGAAATTTAATTGAAATAAGATTCTCCATATCAAGGTCAAAGGAAAAAATAAAGCACAACACAATTGGATTTAGACATAAAAAAAGTAAAGATTGAACTTGTAAGAAGGCGCAAAATAAAGCACAATATATTTGAATTTAGAGATAAAAATGAGAAATCTAAAGGCTTGTCAATTTTTTTAGTGTGCTTCTCAAACAGAATGTGACATGTTTGGCTCAAAATTTTTCTTTACAACAACCCTAGAAATTGAAGCTCCATAATGTATTTTAAACATGCTTTTTCTTTTCTTTACAACAACACTATAAATTGAAGCTCCATAGGGTATATTTCTGTTTCTTAAACGTGTTTGGTGGAAAATAAATGTTCTGAAATGTCAAATGTGACCAATAAGAAAATTTTGAATGTGTAATTTAACTTATCTGTTATAATTTTCATTTAGTGGCTTACAAGTTTAGAAGCAGAGGAGGCCCAATAACTATTGACATTGTGAAAGATATGTACAAAGTTGTTTGTAAAAGTATATTGATTGAGATTAATAATGATATATATATTATATATATATATATATATTATATATATATATATATATATATAGTTTAAATAAATAGTTTTATAGTTCGTCAGTGGTTATTATTTTAAATTTGAAGATTTGTAATTACGTTGTAAGGTGTTTCCCTTTGAGAAGAACTCCCCTAGTTTACACTTTGCACTCCTTTGCACCATCAAATCTATTGTTAGACGATTAAGAGTTCTTCCACCCTTAGATCCCATTGTTTTACTTGCAACCAAATCTTGATTTGTATAACTGTTCAACTTGTTGATATTTAAAATAATTATAACCCATGAACATTTGTCCATGGTGGGTTTTGGCAAAGAAAGGGAACCAAGTTCTACTATCTCCCAACAATGATTTTTCTTATCCATTGTTGTTTGTTTAAAACAAGAGTAACAATGATAATGACCATGATGAGTATTATGTTGGGCATGGACATTTTGCATCTGTACCTGTGTTGGCGTTGTTCTAAATTCTATGTTTTGTAGCTGCTAAATTCTATGGTTGCTATTTTGTAAACTATTTTTGGATTTAAAGTTTATACTTTTTCATGAATTGTTCTATCCTTCATTCTTATTTCTCATCTTCGATCATCTTTTCCAGGAAACATTGGATAGTTTCAGTGATACTGAATTTTGGTATGTGGACCAAGGAATTTTGTTGGGAGATGTAAATGATGATGGTTATGCCCCTATCAGGCCGTCTTCTTAGCGCCAAGAAGATAAATGGTGTTTAACTACTCCTAAAGTCCCTACAAATGTATTGTCTAGTGGTGCAAGAAAACAACTACAACATCATCGAGAATGTACCAACCATATCCTTAAGGCATTGATGGCAATCAAAAACCAAATCTTGTCAGAGATGGAGATTCCTAGCAGTCATTTAGAATAACTTCCAAAGGTATACTCTTTTTAAAGTTAATCAAGTATGGTAGTTTTCTTGTAGATGCTTGAGCATCCACTGATTAATTCTTTTTCCCTATAATCTTGTAGAACAAAAAAGACAACCTTGTGGATATCATTTACCATTACATGATGACAGAACATTTTTCCCTAGATTGCCTTCTAGACTACCTAGACTTGTCATCTAAATATCATACCTTAGATATTGCAAATCATATTGTAACTATAATGGATGTGTGGAAGCAAAAACTTCATTCAAAACACACACATGGAAAAGCTAGAAAACCTAACTCCAAGTCTTCTTGGGGCAAAATGAAAGACTTTGTAGGAGATGCGGAAAGGAGAGAACTTCTTGTTGATCAAGTAGAAAGTCGTATACTAGCGTTGAAGCAAAGGTTTCCTAGCTTGGCACAAACCATTTTCGATATGAACAAGATCCAATACAATAAGGTTATCAACTCCCTTAGAATTGTGTTTTGAAAATACAATATTATTCACATTGGCTTTTTTTCATTTAACTGTGCTGTGTAAATGAACACTTTGAGATATTAGTCAAACACAATTCTCGCTGAATATACAGATCTATGCAAACGAAGTTGAGAAAGGGCTGAACCTCCAACTCATGGATTTGCAGTGGAGGTCGCAGATGATTTGCACCCAAACGAGGCTTCCTAACGTGCTTGTCCTCAGCAGATCCTAAACGAATGACTAAAGTGTGTCCCAATCGAAAATATTTATGGCATTTTTCTACAAGCTCTCTCATTTCCATTTATTCAATGCCATTATTTCATGCCATATTCCACATCCATTTAGTAGAATATGACATCATGCATAGCTAATTTGAATGTACAGTGAGGGGACGCCAGGTAGGCATTGTATGGATGGATCTCTAATTGATCAATTCTCGTCTTAGTGACTGGATTACACCCATATGAAATCTGGTTATGTACAGTCTTTAATTCCAAATGGGGCATTTCCAGACTCCTTAAACTAGGACTGAATACAGTAACAATTAAGATAAGAAATAAAACACCAACGCTGCATCCATATCTCTCTGCTTGTTAGAGGATGTATTTCCGCATATAATTTCCCCTCTGAATACGACAATCTACTAATGGTGAGAAAATTGGGCAACAATGGTTTATATGGATATTACCTAATTTGATCGTTGGATTGAGGGCAGCGATAGTCATAAGATATGATAAAAAGATATGAATTCCATTTATCAGGTGAAATTCAAAACAAGACAAGAACCCAATCAAATGAAATTGATTTAATTCATAACACGGACTTACAATGTTTTTTGTCATTTACAATGTCATGTGAGTATCACTTAAAAAAAATCCTCCCAAAACTTTGAAATTTCTAAGGAACCTTAACATCACACCTTGGAAGAATAGTTCATGAAAAATAATCATAAAAACTCTAACCATTATATAAATATAGTTATCTCTTCATGTGCCCATCTAATCTGACTCAGTGGATTGTTGCTTTTGTAATATAGCCTAATCAAATATTGTTTCATAAATTATGTCAATATAAAGTAGAAAACTCAAACATTCGGGTACAGAAGCATAAGAGCATAAGAAAACTGACTTTACATTTTCCATGATTCAGAAAGAAGACATTCTACTTCTCAGCGATTTTGAGTTGTAGATCAAGGAATTGCGGATATGGTCAAGAAGGAGTTTATAGAATGAGATAATTGAAAATTATGTCTTCCTTAAATTTGTTGTTGTGACTATGACTAGTAGAAGCAGAGATCAAATATTCCTATCTCTCGCAGCCAGCTGCAACTTCTTATCATTAGCAGCCTCGACATTGTAGAAAGAAAGTCATATTTGGCTTGAAGCGATTTCTCACATAGACTTATGGTATATACACATCCATATCGAGATCCATGGAAAACTTGTAATCTGTTAACTCTGTTGCAAAAAATGAAAGTGGGAAAGATGCAGTAAAAGCTTAATTAATGAAAACCACCACAAAGACTAGATAATTGAGCTATGAATCACTGAATTCAATCAGCAACATCTAAAATTCAAAGCTAATAAAGTTCAAAATTTTTTAGAGAGAATGAGAGGGCATGAGGTTTAAATAGAGAAAAAAGGAGCGGTGGGCGTTTGTCGTGGACTGGAAGAATCAGGGCTGCGAATATTATACCATGCACGACTGCGTTAGACTTTTGGAATGAGAATTTTTAGTAATTAATTGGGAATGTTATGTTATATATGATAGATGTGGCCTTTGGGAATGATTACTTTTAGTAATTAAATGTAGTTATTCTTTAATCCCAGTGATAATGGAGTGATCAAATGCTTGTGTATTGGTCATGGGTTTTAATATGAATATAAATGTGTTACCTTTTTAACCATCGTCAGATTTAAATGACCCTAGGAAGGTCGGCTTAAGTTATACGGTGAGCTTATTTCCTTTGCCTACGACAGAGACCATAATGAAGTATCTTAAATGCTTGCAACACTATTACGTATGAAGTACATGCAACTATTTTCGTTACGCGTACAAAGATCAAGTGATTTCCAATGACGAGGAGACAAACATGCGCCTTCCATGTAATTCAAGCGTCAAAATCCAACAAAGTGAAATTTCGTCCCAAGTCCAATAAAACCAGGTCCCTCTTTTGGCAATTTCCTTTGGACTCATCAAACAATGAGGACTCGCGTGGTTGAACTATGAATTTTGGTGGAGTTGATGTTTTTAATTGGAAATTTGTATAATTTTTTTATTATTTAAGTTATATTTTAATATATAAAATGAATTTAAATTATGAAATAATTAAATTTTAAAATTAAAATTATCTTTAAAAATGAAAAATAATAAAATTTAAAATATTTAAATTAAAATATTTTTTTTCCTAACATTTTTTATATAAAGAGCTCACATCTCTTTTCTCAAATCAATTTCCAAAGGATTTATATTTCCAATATGAACTAATGACACAACCAGTGATTTCTTATGAGCATTCATTACTTTAAGTGATATGCCTGAATTTCTCATCAATTTGACTACGCTTATACTTGGTGGTATTCACTGTGTTTTGTATTTTTTACCTTTTAATAATAAATTTTTGAGTTCTTATTTATTATGAAAGATGGGAAAGATACTAAAGAAAAATTATATATAAAATAAGTTTCTTAATGTGTTGTTGATTAGTTTTTCCAAATATTTTTCTTTAAATAATTAATTATTTTATTATATATATCTCTTTTCATTTTTCTTAAAATAATTTTTTTTTTTATTATATATTTCTCTCCATCTTTCTTTAAATAAATTTTTTTTTATTATATATTTCTCCCCATCTTGACTTATATATTTTAGGGAAAACTTGTTTAAAATATATCTTTTGCCTAATATCTCCTCTAAATAAGTTTTCCTTAATGTCTCTAACCACACCTATACACCCATGCTCACCCTCATATTCATTAGGTGTCATAGGGAAAATTTATTCATGGAGACAATATGGAAAACCTATCTCCCTTAAATAAATGTTCAGGAGAGGTTGGGGATATTTTAAGGAAAACTTATTTATAAAATAGTTTTTCCATAATATCTTCCCTTATCTCTATCTTTACCCTATAAAATAAGTTTTCCTTAATATTTCACCCTCACACTCATTATGATATGAAATAAGTTTTCTTTCATATGCCCCTTAAAAATGATTTGCCTAATATCTCTATCTACCCTCACCATATAAAAAGAGTTTCCCGAATATATTCTCAAAGTAATTTTTAACTAGTATTCCCCCGCCCCCCATAGTGGTGGGATAATGGAGTAATTGAATTTTGAAGGGAAAATTTCATCCAACCACATTATTTTATTTATTTGATTTATTTATTTTAAACATGAGTGTAGTTTGAACCAAGTCTTGCACTTGGAAGAGCAATTTCATAGCATAGTGGTTGTACCCAACTTCTTTTTTGTTTGTAAGCTTGGCAGGAGTACATCTTCATCATGTCCAATATATCACCCTGATCGGGGCGGGGAATTGAACTGGTTACTTCACATCAAGGAGTTCCTTAATAGAACACCCATCACCATCTATCCAAGACCCAATGGACGACTTTACCCAACTTTGAATTGGTCAAGATTGTAAAAAAAAATTATTAACATTATGGATACATGAGAATTCTGACTTTTTGTATTGTTGTAATCCGTTAATGGGAGAAGTATTGTTATAACTCCATGGGATAATCAATAAATATCATGTGACTTCATTAGGACTTCATAGGAAATCTATCTAACCCAAGGGTGGTGATTTAACCATGAATTTTTTGGAGTTTTTCATGATAATCAAACTCAATTTTGCAAAATTACATATTGAATCACATGGAATTTTTTATTATTATATATTCTCTATAAATAAAGTCATTATTGCATGATCTATATCCCATATTCAAGCTTATAATTTTTTCATGAATTTATATAGTCCACGTAGCACATATTACATCATATGATGGTTAGATAAATGAAACTGCATATTTTTGTAATAACAAAAATTCTATTTATCAAATCCATTTATAGACGAACAACATTGTTAAGAAGTTCTAGTACATGACAACTTAAACACAAGAGCTTTAATATAAAATATCATATGTCTTTTTCCATTAGGTCATCTAAACTTTGGTAGGTAGAATAATATTTTTTTACTTTGGAAATCCATTCAAGGGTGCTGGAGAGTTTGCCATTTAACATCAATTATCGGATCAATGATCTTATCTTTGTGGATGATATGGCTAAACAGGTTGTTGCCTAACAACATGCCTCCATTCTTCCTGGATCTAGTTGGGGTGTGAGTCCTGCTAATAGAAAACTGTCTACACCATTTTCAATTCATTTAACTTACAACCCTCCATATTCTAATCCTTTTGCTATCCCCACACCACAATCGAGTCTAGGCAGGGGACCTATTTCCCCTTTTAATGGTTGTAGAGCTAGCAATGTGCAAGACTATTTCCCTCAGAATAGAGGCCTACACTAGTTTCTCGGCAGCGAGAAGAAAGTTAGAGATACCAACCCCAATGCTAATGAGCTTGTAAGGATAGGGACATATGTTTTTGCACAATTAGGTAGGGCTTGGTCCTAAAATGAAAATCAAGGAAGTAGGACACACAAACCATATCTGATGATGGATTTGGTTATTTGGGATGGTGTAACGACAAACTTAACTGTTGTAAAATAAATTCTTGAGGCTTATTCTTCTTTACAGTGGAAAGAAAGAGTATGGAAAATGTAGGCTTTTAACTTTCAATATTGTATAGGTTTGGTGAATCAGTTTCCTCTTCATACAGTGGGTGAAGTTTGAGCAAATTTTACATTCTCTTTCACAGGGGAGTGATCTTTACTCCCCTATAGATGAGTTTCCACTATTGCAGTTACTAGTCATTCAAATGATATAATTGTAGATTACAAGGTCATGCAACAACATGCTGCAAGTGGCTCTATTCTTTGTATATTTGTTTCGGATTAGACCCCTCGTTTATTAACCAAATTCATTCATTGAGAACTTATGTTCCCTAGGCTTTTATATACTAAAGGAAATTGGCCAGCATAAATGTTCTGATCACTGTGATATTTCATTGGCATTATTTGATTTTTAATTTTTTTGCATCATTGTGTTTCTTGGGATCCGAGTGTATAATCTACTTAATTGTCTCAATTACTTAATTTAGCTCATGTCTAGAATCCTCTTCAGTTTTCTGAAAGTCAACATATCCCCCTTCTGACAATTTAATGGCATACGAATACTATACATTCCAATTGTGGAATCTAGATATGTAGAGCACCACAAGAGGATCTAGAATATTGAACAAATCAATAACATGCTAAATATATGGAAAATTTAAATTGAAATGATGAACGTATAGGACTTGAGGCATTTACAAGGAAATTATTCTAAAGTGGATTTGATACAATATCTCATTAGATTTATTTGAATGGCAGAGGAATCAATATAGAGTATAACACATTAACATAACGCATTTGCAAGGAATTATTTTAAGTGGATTTGGTAACAATCTGTCATTATATTTTATTTCACAGCATAGGAGTCAATATAGAGTATATCATATTAACATAATGTGTTACTTCACTGGTATTGGAGTCAAATGTGTCACTTGTTATAGAAGTTAAATACAAAATATAGGGACTCTACATAAAAGCATAACATTTTTCCCTATATTGTCTTCTAGATTGCTTAGACTTGTCATCTGAACATCATACCTTAGATATTGCAAATCACGTTGAAACTACAACGCATGTGTGGAAGCAAAAACTTCATTCAAAACACATATGGAAAATCTAGTAAACCTAACTCCAAGTCTTCTCGGAGCAATATTAAAAGACTTTGTAGGAGATGCAGAAAGGAGAGAACTTCTTGTTGATCGAGCATAAAGTGGTCTACTAGTCTTGAAGCAGAGGTTTCTTGGCTTGCCACAAACCATTTTGGACATCAACAATATCCAATACAAATTCCTCGACAGGTTCCTCATTTGAAATGTTTTTCTCAACCCTCATACTATCTTACAACAAATTGTCTAATTATCTCCCCATTTTTCTCAGATCATTTGTCAATTCAAATAGACATTCACACCCACTTTGTTTCAAACACTCTTGGTTTTCTAAAGAGGATTTTAAAAACATGGTCACACTTACATCCCTCATGATTGAACTCCTATATTTAAATGAAGTGGAATATAACATAACATCCTTATACCTTAATTCCAATGGGGTCTTCTCGAAGGATGTATTAACCATTCTTAGGGAACTGGAACAAGAGAGATATGATCTTCCTAACAAAGAAGATAATGAATGACACCTTAAAAGTAGATATGTGTGGTTTAGTGAGGATGACAAAAATACTAAGTTTTTCTATTGCATGGAACAAGAGAGATATGATCTTCCTAACAAACAAGATAATGAATGACACCTTAAAAGTAGATATGTGTGGTTTAGTGAGGATGACAAAAATACTAAGTTTTTCTATTGCATAAAACAGGGTATTCTTTATGAACAATATTATGATAAATAGGTAGTTTAAAATCAAAGGGTTGTGAATGTTACATAGATGACAATACTCCCCATCAACATAAAATAATTTACAAAATTTTCGAAAAAGCGAGAACTATTTGTTGGAAAGAAACATTTTTTTTGTGAAAGTTGTCATAAATTCAAAATCAATGAGAGGTTATCATAAAATAATATAAATAAAACTAACCTTATGTTAAAATAAAATAAAAAAATTGATGTTGTTTTTTTAATCAATTTTTGTTCAGTAGTTAAGGTAAATTTGAAATAAATAATAATAATAATTTCATGTTAAAATAAAAATCTATCTTATTGTTTTTTTTAATTAATTTTTGTTGGGTAGTTTTGAGTTGGTCAAGTTATAGGTGGTTGGTGGTTTATTGGATTGAGTGAATAAACAATGTCTTCAACCATGTAGAGAGTTCTTCACCATGTAAATTGTTGCATTAGTATGTTGTAATTGTCAATATAAATGGATGATATATACAAGAAGTTATAATACAAATTAGAATTTTGGCCACCAGGAGATGTAAACCCTGTACTGTTAAGGGGGCAATGCAAAATACTAAAATAGTTTGTTGTTACTGTCAATGCAATTCAAAATGTTTCTTTACAATTCCATAGATGATGTTTTCAGAGGAAACATTGGAGATATTGAACATCATCAACTGCACTGGAGTTTCCTTTCAAAGTTGCAAATTTTACACCAAAAGTTATGAATATTTGGGAGTCGATGTTTGACTCATTTTCATCTCATACATGATGATAAATTTGTGAGGTTGTGATGCAAATTTATATTTAGAAAGATAACCATCATATTGTCCATGAATTAATATTATTTTATTTAGCTTATGATGACATTTACTACTTGTACTTTTTTCAAAATGTATTAAATATTTGTTCTTGGAACATGAAATATCATCTTTGAAGATTAAGAGACACTCTATATTAAAAAGGTTATAAAATATGTCAATTTGACATAACGTAAATGATTTCTCTTTGAATGACATTTTGTTTACTAATTTTTATCTTCAATCATTTTTTATGTAACATAATTTTGGAATTTATGTCTTACGACTTTTCCTCTACAATATTTAGTGCAATAACTAATTTTAAATTTTATTTCATAATTATTATTGAATTTTTTAAAGAAAAATATTTATTAAACAAAAAAATAAGTTACTATCCATCTTAATTACCCTAATAAAACCATCTATCCGCAATTGTTTTTCACTATTCTTTTTAGAATTTGAATGTTTTTAAACAAAACATGAGATAATATTAATATGTATACGTGGGGAATATACATAATCTTTAAACAAAATAAAAAATATTCTATGCAATTCTAAAACTACGGAAAAAATATTAAATCCCGTTCAATATGAAAAACGAACCCTTTTTCCTTCCGATTACGACTCGGAAGGACATTCATCCCTTAGCCACTGGTAAAGTGCAATTTTAGATTCCCAACATTATATGGTCCACAAAAATTTCCATAATGTGGACACTCACTAATATACATAAGTTGACTTGAACTCCAATCTCGTTGATAAAACAAAAACCATTATTATTATAATTTTGTTACATCATATTAACAATGGTAAATATGATCAATTATATTGCTATTTGTGGTTGAATCGATTTCATGGAAAGAAAATTCTTGTTGATAAAACAAAACCCATTATTATCATAATTTTGTTACATAATATTAACCATGGTAAATATGATAAATTAGAGGGCTATTTGTGGTTGAATCGATTTCATGGAAAGAAAATGATAACCATTTATTTTTTATATTATAATTATTTTATGTTTGTTGTTTTTTATTTTTAAATGGAAATGTGTGTTTTTTTTAATTTACAGTTACAATGTTTTATATTCTATATTCTATATGATGGGTCATGTTATTACTCAGAAATTTAACTTAGCTGTAAAGATTTTTTATTTCCTCCCCATTATTTCCTTCCCATTAGTATTATATATTATATAGGTAATGTTTTCTAATTATTTAATATATTAAAAATTTTATAAATTATATATTCGAATTTACTATATTAAAAATAAATAAATAATATTTAACAATAAAACAAAATCAATTTTGCTATTGTCGAATTAGTCTCTAACATATCGATCATCACAAAATATGATAACCATTTATACATATCATTCATGACGTAATCTGGTTCACATTAAAATATTCATCTATGGTGAGAAGAATCACACCAATATTGACATACATGATGCAGACAATTCTCTAAGGAGTTACCAAGATGCTACATATTTTTTTTTTTATTTTTTATGTGTGAACAATGTGTAGGTTTCCAAACTTCAATTGATCAAGATGCATGTGAATGATAGATGAGTCGCCAATATATAGAGAGAAAACTCAAAATGAAGTGCATTATTTTGTAAATACAGATTACGACAATGCCTTGCAATTTGTTGGTACAACAGTGTTGGTTCACACAGTTGGACAAAACAGGAAGACTAGACAACCAATAACAGTTAGACCAAAGAAGAAGTTCGGACAACGAAGATAGATTAAGGAGCCAATTTGTAGTAATGATAACCATTATAATGTCGGGAATTACAATGGAAATGACAAAGACGAGGCAAACAATTCTTTCAAGAGTTACCAAGACTTGGAAGAGAATTTATCTGGGTATAAACAATCTGCAGGTCTCCATAATGATATTGATCAAGATGCATGTGAAAAGAAAGATGAGCCACCAAGATGTGGAGAAAAACTCAAGATGGAATGCAATGTTTTGCAAATACAAATTGTCGTTATGCCATGCAATTTGTTGGTATAGCAATGGTGGTTAACACAATTGAAGCAAAGGGAAAGCGTGGATGAAAAATAAAGATTAAAAATCCCATATGTAGTAGAAACCATGATGATGAGAGGAATTACACTGACAATGACAAAGATGAGGCAAATAATTCTTTCTGGAGTTACGAATATGTTAAGGAGAACTTATCCATGTACAAACAATTTGTAGGTCTCTAGACTGTTGGATTTAGAGACGTCTAATTACAATAATTAGGTTGGACATACGTGCATTATGATTATGATATCAAATACTGTTAGCAAGATTACATTTATATAATGATTAAAATATGCCAAATAATGTGATTAATTAAGTCATGGCATTATACGTATTTAAATAAGGATTTGGATACGAATACATATAGAATAATGTTAATCAATTATAATTGTTAATGGACCGATTATAGTTGATTAAAATAATAGCAGTAATAAATTTCAGCTAAATTTCGGTTGTCCAGATTTCTTGACAGCTAAATTTCGGCTGTCCAGATTTCTTGACAGACTTGTTTCAGCTAAATTTCGGCTGCCCTAGGATTGGGGTTTTGCACTGCTATAAAAGGGCTGAGTCTCCAAGGCTTGCGATCACAAAAGAAAAATTGTCTGCTCCATTGAAGACTAGATACTCTGTCAAGGATAGCCAGAGAAAAGGATTGCAAGCTCTTGGAAGGATTCAAGAGCCAATAACTCAATTCAAGACCAGGAACCTTTGAAGATGGAAAGTAAGTTCCGTTGTGCATTAATTTTAATTTCTTACAAAGGAGTAGATCTTGGTTAGGGTTTAAAGTAATTAGGAAAACCCACAAAGTAAAACCAACAGGTGGTATCAGAGCGCCCTTATGTAAGAATTGCAGTTTGATTCGGTTTTAATTGCTTTCTATTTTTCATATCGAATTTAATTGTTGCAGAAAGAATTGTTAAAAAAAATTGCTTTAATCGTTTTTTCCCATGCGGGTAGCTAAATTGATAGTTCATACTTAATTCATAGTAAAATGCAAGTTGCATTTCGACTTTAAAATGACATCGTTAAAATTTATATACACGAAATTGAAAGTTCTTGCATTCGCAATGAAGCATGCAATCTTTTTTGGGGTTTTAATGGTCATTAAGTACATTATGTAATATTTATGGGATTTTTTTTTTTATCATTAAATTTAAATTTGAAGTGACATTTACGGCCTTAATTCCTGGCGAAATTCGAAATGCAGTTCGATTTGAAAGTGATATCTATTGAAGTTGATCTATACAAGTTTCAAAGTTCGATTTCAGATTTCTTTTTCTTCCACAAAGAAAGAGATGCATTCCGTCGATAAATTCATATCAAAGTTAATTCACGGGGAAGTTTAAAAGGACAGATTTTCTTTCATTATTTATGAGCCAATCTGAAGTGAGCAGGATTTTTCTGTTTTTTCTTTTCATATAAGAACAACGATGTGCTCTATCCAATCCAATTCATGCACCGGTTGTGTGGTCACTTTTCATGTTTGCCATTCGCATTAGGGTTTATATGTGTCAATTCTGCAAGCTTTGAATGTGTCTGGCAAAATATCACTTGTAAGCGAAAATATGGTAGAGTAATTGTAAGTGATTGTAATTTAGGTTATAATAATTATAATTACTATAATTACTATATATATTATGCTATATTTAGGCTAATTATTAGGATTTAGATATTATTTAAAATTGGTATTAACACCAATTAAAGGGTATAATACTGAATTCTAAATTGATCAACAATAATGCTAATTATGGCATAAAAATTGTATTAACGTTAATTATTGATATAATACCAAATTCGGATTTTATCACAATAATGCTAATTATGGCATAAAATTTGTATTAATGTTAATTATTGATATAATACTAAATTCGGATTTTATCACAATGATGCTAATCATGGCAACCATAAAATTATTTAGTATTCTCTAAATAAATTATTTAGTATTCTCTAAATAAATTATTGAAGCATTTCTAAAAGGTAATCATTGTATAAACTGCTAAAGTTTTACTAAAACCTAATAATTATTTTGATGAATATAGTTGACATATTAAATTTAAAAGTGTTATAAGATACTGTATTCTATATAGGACGAGTAGATTCTATAGGTACGTCCTAGATTAGGTTTTAGACATAATTTTGGAATCTAACTAAAGATGTTTTTTTTTTTAAGTATACATGTGTTGTTTTCTCATGAGTCAAGCATTGATGTTCGTAAACGAACCGCTCTCTGTAAGACGATTGCAAGGATGACTCATGACAAGTTGAAATAACGTGCTGACAATGGACGTGGGTGTTAGCTTTCCGAAAGGAGGGTTGGCGCCTGCTAAGTTGTTTGGTGCATAAGGGTAGTGTATAAAAATAAGTTGCAACACACATGGACTAGCGATGTCTAGAAAAGCATCGGGAGCTTGGAACATAAGCGATCCGTCTGTGATCCTCCTCCCCCCATTGACTGGCCTGGTCGTTAGTTCATGGATATGTTAGTCTGACCCAAAGGTAGATTAAAAAAAGGTTACATGTTTGTACTTTATTCACTACACCAAAGTGCCTGAAGGTAATGATTGCACCCAAAGGTGTTTCATTACTGAATGGTGTTTTGGCTAAAGTTTTAATGGAGCAAATAGTTTTTACACATGCTTTTAGATAAATTTTAGAATTATGATTAAGGATCAAATCGTGACGCATCGTATCTAAATTATTTCCTTGCTCTTGAATTTTTTCAGATCCAAACATAATGTCAAGTCTAAGTCAGATTAAGCCCCTCATGGGGAACAATTTCAAACAGTGGGAGGAAAAGCTGAAATTAGTCTTAGGGATCATGCAATTGGACACAACACTGAGATTTGATCGCCCAAGCCTATAAAGAGAGTGAGTGTAACTCCCTCAAGAGAAGGAATGAATATGCTAGAATGGGAGCATTCAGATCGCATTGTGCATAATGGGTGATGAAGCAAAACGATCCATGAGACTTTCGAGGCATCATACTGATAAGAGACAAGCGGACTATTAAATACATAAGGCCTTGAAAAAAAATTCACAAAGAGTAAAAGACTGAAGTTAGTACACTCTTTGTGGAAGTTGGCAACAATAAAATCACAAGGGAAAAAGAAGGGGTTAGAGAGCCAGTTATTGAGATGACAGACTGCTACGTGCCTTGAAAGGGCATAATTATGACATCTCTAATGAGGTTCTCATTGAGTTCATTTTTCTGTCTCTCCCATCTAACTTTAGTCAATTCAAGATGACTTATAATTGTCAAAGAGAGACATGGACACTACCTGAGTTTGAGGCTCAGTTGGTGCAGGAGGAAGAGAGACAGAAAATGACTAAGGGAGAAAGTGCTCATGTAGTAACATCTAATCCTAAGGGTAAAGGCAAGAAGCGCAAGTTTACTGCCAAGGAAAAGGAACCTACCAAGGTAGCTGCAAACAATGTCGCGCAGAAAAGCAAGAAGGAAGATACTTCTGCGAAAGCAGAAGAAAAGAATTGTTTTTTCTGCAAAGCGCCAGGACATACAAAGAAATTCTGCACCAACTATCATGCATGGTTGGCAAAGAAAGGTATGTCTCTTGCTTTAGTTTGTTCTGAAGTTAATTTAAGTTTTGTATCTAGATATACTTGGTGGATAGATTCAGGTGCAACGACTAACATCAGTATGTCGATGCAGGTTTGCCTAAGCCATCGCAAGCCAAGTGAGGCAGAGCGCTACGTTTACGTAGGAAATGGCAACAAAGTAGAAGTGGAAAGCATAGGAAAATTTAGATTATTATGTAAGACAGGATTTTATTTAAGTTTGATGCTTTAGTGGTTCCATCCTTCAGAAGGAACCTAATTTCTATATCTTATTTGGACAAAAATGGTTATGTATGTTCATTTGGTAATGGAAATTTCAGTTTGTGTCAAGATTCTAAGCTTCTTGCTTCTGGTATCCTGTCTTCTTATGATAATCTTTATTTTCTAGATATAGACACTTCACATTCAGAGGCACTGTATATAGATAATAGAAAACGTAAATTAACTTGCGAGAAATCTGCAACAT
Organism: Pinus taeda; assembly: GCA_000404065.3. Classification (NCBI taxonomy): domain Eukaryota; kingdom Viridiplantae; phylum Streptophyta; class Pinopsida; order Pinales; family Pinaceae; genus Pinus; species Pinus taeda. The sequence continues at coordinate 20,652 of APFE031647749.1, forward strand.
TATGGCACAAGCGATTAGGACATATCTCTATGAAAAGGATAGAACGTCTTGTGTCTAATGATATTCTCCAACCTTTAGATTTTACAAAATTAAGTGATTTTGTAAATTGTATAAAGGGAAAACAAACTAATAAACGTAAGTATGATGCAAAAAGATGTAATGATGTCTTAGAATTGATTCATACGGATATCTGTGGTCCTTTTCCAAAGGCTACAAGAAATGGTAACCGTTACTTTATCAGATTCATAGATGATTATTCAAGATATGGTCATATTTACTTAATAAAAGAAAAGGTGGAAGCATTAGACGTGTTCATAAAGTTCAAAATGGAAGTTGAGTTACAACTTAACAAACGTATAAAGTCCATTCGTTCTGATCGTGGTGGTGAATACTATGGTCGTTATGATGGATCAGGAGAACAGCGTCAAGGTCCCTTTGCAAAATACTTAGAGGAATGTGGAATTGTGCCTCAGTATACGTTGCCATGTTCGCCTGCAATGAATGGTGTTGCTGAGCGACGAAATCGCACCCTTAAAGACATGGTGAGAAGTATGATTGCTCGTACAACTCTACCTGAGAATTTGTGGGGAGAAGCCTTAAAGACTGCAGCATACATACTCAATAGAGTGCCTACTAAGCAGCTAACAATACCCCTTACGAGTTATGGGTTGGGCGCAAGCCTAGCTTGAATCATTTGAGAGTTTGGGGATGTCCATGTGAAGCTAGGCCTTATCAGCCAAGTGAAAAGAAACTGGACGAAAGAACCGTCAGTTGTTACTTTATAGGCTATTCTGAACGATCTAGGGGGTTCAAATTCTATAATCCAACAGAACATACAGTTTTCGAGTCGGGAAGTGCAATTTTTTTTGAGGATAATGAGTTTGTGGGGGGAGATATGACAAAAGATAATATTTCTGAAGAAGAAGAGACGAATGCGAATGAGACTATGGACCAAAGTCCTAGTTTTGTTCAAATTCCGATTGCGTTTAGAAATACATCTTTTGACAATGTGCAAACTTCATCATCCCAAACAACTCAGTTAGAAACTCAACATGGAATAGAGAACACAAATGGACCTAAACCCAACCCAAACCCTCACATTGACATGACAAATGTTGATGCCCTAGGGCCTGTGGGAGATTCAGAAGTTGGTAATAATGTTCCTCCTCCTGTTGAAGATCAAGTTGTAAATGAACCTCAAGAAAATCTAGAGCCTGTGCCAATTAGGAGATCTACTAGAGAGAAAAGATCTACACAATCAAAGGATTATGCATATCTTCAAGAACATGAGTTTGACATTGGCATGTTTGAAAATGATCCTATTAATATCAAACAAGCTGTGGAAAGCTCTCACTCTCAAATGTGGATTAATCCCATGAATGAAGAGATGAAATCTATGTATGACAATGACGTTTGGGATATCGTTCCATTGCCTAAAGACAAGAAACCCGTTGGTTGCAAATGGATATTTAAGACTAAGCAGGATTCTAAAGGCAATGTAGAAAAATACAAGGCACGTCTTGTTGTGAAAGGTTTCACACAGAAAGAAGGCATTGATTATAAAGCGACTTTCTCTCTAGTTTCATCGAAAGACTCTTTAAGGATTATATTGGCGCTTGTAGCACATTATGATTTAGAACTTCATCAGATGGATGTAAAGACGACGTTTCTCAATGGTGACATTGATGAAACGATCTATATGACGCAGCCAGAAAACTTTGTATAGGTGATGCAGGGTCTATGGTTTGCAGACTTAAAGGGAAATCTATTATGGGCTAAAACAAAGCATCTCGAACAATGTATTATAAGTTTCACCAAGTTGTTAGCTCATTTGGTTTTGAGTCTAAACATAGTAGATGAATGTATATACCTTAATTTCTGTGGGAGTAAATTTATTTTCTTGGTTTTATATGTAGATGAAATATTGCTTGCCAGTAACGATAAGGATATGTTGCATCAAACTAAGAATTTTTTATTTAAGAACTTTGAAATGAAAGATCTTGGTGATGCATCATTTGTTCTAGGGATTGAAATACTTAGAGATAGATCTCAAGGTATTTTGAGGTTATCCCAGAGAAACTATATCGATAACATTCTAACAAGATTTGGCATGCAAAACAGCAAACCAGGAAATACCCCTATATCAAAAGGAGATAAGTTTAGTCTGAAACAATGTCCCCAAACTGACTTAGATAAAAACCTCATGAAAGATATTCCCTATGCCTCAGCCATGGGTAGTATCATGTATGCACAAGTATGCACGCGTTCGGATATTGCATTCATTACCGGAATGCTAGGGAGATATTTGAGTAACCCAGGTATGGAACACTGGAAGGCAGCCAAGCGAGTGTTGAGATACCTAAAGAGAACAAGGGACTATATGCTCACGTATCGGAGGTCGGAACAACTCGAGGTCATTGGATATACCGATTCTGATTTTGGAGGATGTGTCGACAGCATGAAGTCAACATCAAGATACATCTTTATGATGGCAGGTGGTGCTGTGTCATGGAAAAGCGCTAAACAGTCATTGGTAGCCTCCTCCACTATGGCAGCTGAATTTGTTGCATGCTTTGAAGCATCTAATCATGGCGTATGGCTGAAAAACTTCGTCACAAGTCTGAAAATTGTGGATTCTATTCAGAAACCACTCAAATTATTATGTGACAACAATTCAGCAGTGTTATACGCAACCAACAACCGAAGTTCGTCAAAGTCAAAGTACATTGACATTAAGTTTTTGGTTGTAAAAGAGAGAGTGCAGAATAATGAATTATGTATAAAACACATAGGTACAGACTCCATGATTGCGGATCCTCTTACTAAAGGATTAACACCCAAGAAGTTTCACCAACATGTTGCTTGTATGGGTGTAATATCTGTTTAGGATGATTAGAAAATGTGGGAGTCTGAATATGTTTTAAGTTTTGTTTTTGATGTTCTATGTAATGCAATTGTAAACATTTTTGATGATATATACAAGTTGCATTCAGTTTCAGTTTCATTATTTCTTTCTTTAAAGTTTAAATTTTTTGGCCTCATACAGTAAAGTAAAGGTGACTCAATTAGAAATAGGCATGTCTAATCACACTTGCGTGTAATTTCTAAACTATATGTCCAAATCAGATTCATGTCATTCAGTTATGTTGGCAGTGTGATCTATGTCAGTTTAGTTGCGAATAAATGTGACAAATGCCGCTTAAGTCCTTTGTTAGCATAATTGATGGACGGAATTGTTTAAGAAATACGATAAGTAAAGACAGAAAAGTTGCATGCAATAAAGTTAAGGATATATAATCAAAAGGTTGCACTTGTCCATGTGGGAGATTGTTGGATTTAGAGACGTCTAATTACAATAATTTAGGTTGGACATGTGTGCATTATGATTATGATATCAAATACTGTCAGCAAGATTACATTTATGTAATGATTAAATATGCCAAATAATGTGATTAATTAAGTTATGGCATTAAACGTATTTAAATAAGGATTTGGATACAAATACATATAGAATAATGTTAATCAATTATAATTGTTAATGGACTGATTATAATTGATTGAAATAATAGCAGTAATAAATTTTCTTGACAACCAAATTTCGGCTGCCCTAGGATTGGGGCTGAAATTTAGCTGTCAATTGACAACCAAATTTCGGCTGCCCTAGGATTGGGGCTGAAATTTAGCTGTCAATTGACAGCCAAATTTTGGCTGCCCTAGGATTGGGACTGCTATAAAAGGGCTGAGTCTCCAAGGCTTGCAATCACTCAGAAAACAGTCTGCTCCATTGAAGACTTGATACTCTATCAAGGATAGCCAGAGAAAAGGATTGCAAGCTCTTGGAAGGATTCAAGAGCCAACAACTCAAGTCAAGACCAGGAGCTTTAGAAGATGGAAAGTAAGTTCCGTTGTGCATTATTTTCAATTTCTTATAACTTCCGCTGTGCATTATTTTCAATTTCTTACAAAGGAGTAGATCTTGGTTAGGGTTTAAAGTAATTAGGAAAACCCATAAATTAAATCTAACATGTTTTTGCAATCCAAAGGCAATGGAGGAAGGGGTTTGTTTACTCGTCCGTAGACACATTCAACTTTATGTTAGTCCAAGAATCAACAATGGAATCTAGTAGTGACTTTTATGTTGAACGCTCTGGCACGTTAGCATAAAACCGATAATGACATGACGTTGCTGATGCTATCTTCTTCTTGAAGACCGACAAATACTCCTTTTTCAAACAATCAAATTGGGATTCAATGCAAAGAAAAATAATATACAGTCACTGTTAAACTCCAATGTATACTGATTTTTGGATTATATATACATATATATCATGGCCTTTCAAAATTCATCAACGCAAAGAATTCAACGCACAATTTATATCTCACCATCATCTACATTCATGTCCACAACTATCTCACTCCTCCTTCTCTCGATACGTTCCAAAGTGGTAATAGGACGAACCCCGCTTTTCTTAGTCTCACAATGTAATCGTTCTCATCAAGCATCGACCCTTGATATATAGAAAGGAAAAACCCATGAAATCGATGATCATACCAACAGACATGATTAACGTCTTCAGATCTCCTTCTTATGTACTCGACAATGACCACCGATGATTTATTTGTTCTATAAGAAGGCCACACAACTGTGGCTCATTCTATTAGACGAAGCATATTAACAACGCTCTCATTAAACAGATCATTTCACCTGCTCAAATACCACTGTTAAACATGCAAACTGGAAACTAAATACAAACATATAATAATTGATCTCAAAGAATGATGTACAATGTGTACATATTAATACATACAAGAAACTATTGAATTAGTTTGTGGGTCTTCTTGGACTCTAATAACCAATGGCCCTAAAACAAACCTAATCCCGAGGATTAGTTGTCTAACATGCATCTTCGCCAAGAGTTAAATGCCTCTCAAAAAATGGTTTTTAAGGATGACCACAAACCAATATGGGATAACTCAAGGTCTCAACCAACACCAACTCTAGAACTTTCATAGCAGGTCTCAAAACAACAAAAAAATGTGGTTTTAAAGTGACCATTAACTCTGGAACTATCGATGTAATTCCTCGAACAATTTTGAATCTGGAAGTGCTCGTTAACAAACCACTCAATCAACAAAAACTGAAAACTCTCTTGCTACGATTATGCTCTAACTAGTATAGATTGTGGCTCAGACAATGGATCTTTGACTCAGGCTCGCTTGACAAATCTTTGAACCTATAACAGACCATCAATAAATTCTCACCATATTTCAATGTTTGCTATGAAAAGAAATTTGTGATCAAATAAAAAGAATTTGAAACTACCACCCATTACCAGTATTATAGCTTGTTGTCCATTCCATGTGAAACTGCCACCCATTACCAGTATTATCACTTACTGTCCATTTCATGTTTTGCATTTTCCTACTAAGTGAACATTTAATTAGAAATGCAGGGGATGCATGGCACCCCTCACTATGCATAATTATAACTTTTAGTATTTTTGAACGTTGACCAACTCATACTCCACAAGAGAGAGATTATTCTCCTCCTTCACGGAGAATTCCGCAGGCTTAGTCACCTCAATCCTTCCCCATTTATCAACAACAAATCAAATTGAACCTTTAAACATGTCGATCTTAGCATTGCGTAAGATGAATGTAGACCTTTCCTTCCACTTGCTCGTTTCTGGTCATGAAAATAATTTGATATGAAAACATTAATTTGGTCCTCGGGAACTCCTAGATAATCAAATATAATTATTTAATGGAAGGCTCCACAATTATGAAATTCAAGTGATCACCATACTTCAAAAAACTCCACTAAAACATTACGACTTCTCAAGTTGAGAGGCAATACTTTAGCAATTGAAGAAATGGCATCACTTGCAAAGATATATTTCATAATTTCATCAGATATAATATTTGAAAAGGAAATATATATTTAATGTTTATTAGATTGAGTTCTTAAATTACTAAATATTAATATTAATAAATTTATGGTTGTAATTAATAATCTGGTTTAAGTGTAGCTACAAAGTTCACATTGCCTATCTATTTCACAATTTTAGAATCGGCAAGAACTCTTTCATTCCAGTGCTTTGCAATTTCTTTATGCTAAGGAGTTTTTTAATTCTTATATTTTGGGATCTTGTACAATAATAGTTAGGAAAGTTGATTGCTATTAGAAGGTTTCTTAAAATGACCTTCCAGTAAAAGAATTGCTATCCTTTTAGGTTACAAAATAACTTAAAATAATTTAGGGCTATCTATATTTCTATTCTTTTACCGATAAGTCTCTAATCTTCACTTAACAAATATTCTTGAGAATTGCTACCCTTTTAGGTTACAAAATAACTTAGGGCTATCTATATTTCCATTTTTTTACTGATAATTCTCTAACCTTCACTTAGCAAATATTCTTTTAAACTCACAGTTGTGATATCCTTGTTTCTTGATTCAATTTAATTCCATTTTTATTATGGAAAAGTGAGATCATTTGTAAAGAGATGGACCATCCAAAAGAAAATATCCTTCAAATATTTAAATCCATTTGTAAATAGATGGACCATTCAAAAGAATGTACCTTACGAGATTATCATTTAAATATTTAAGAGATTATAGGTTGGTTTTTCATATATAAAATTAGCTAAAAATGAAATAAAAATGGTTGCATTTAAATATTTAAGAGATTATAGGTTGGTTGTTCATATATAAAATTAGCTAAAATGAAATAAAAATGGTTGTATTTTAATACTTTTCTATTTTGAACAATTTACTTTGAAGCTTTTTTAATATAGGGAATTACTCTTAATATAGGGAATTACTTGGTAGTTTTATTTTGAACAATTTACTTTGAAGCTTTTTTAATATAGGGAATTACTTCAAAAACTTGGTAGAATAAACACTACCCAGACTATATAATGATTTTGAATAATGAGATACAAGATTATATTTCAAACTTATAAAAAGAAGACATATCTTAGGGCAATCAATCCTAAAAAGCTCATGGATGATAAATGTTCCAACTTATAGGGAGAGAGTTTCCTTAGAAAGTTTATTAATCCTCAAAAATTCATGGATGATAAATGTTCCAACCTCTAGGGAGAGAGTTTCCTTAAAAAGTTTAATAGACAAGCATTTAGTTCCTTGTAAATATGAAAGAAAGAAGACCAATCTAATATGTACATGAAATCCTTAGTTCGACTAAGGATGGGCTTATTATTATTATTATTATTATTATTATAAATTGGGTTATTTGTTGTAACCTAGAGGAATCGGTAATTGGGTCAGTCTCATACTTGCATGACACGAGGTCGATTCTAACCACTACCACTATATCTCTGGAACCTATGATGTTTCCTCTCTGTAGACCAGGTCACAACCAGGGGATTGAACCGTTGGATCTCTTGGTTTGCATGATTTCATATCACTTCGATTAATATTAATTGAGTTGCCCCTTGGGACAGATTTGAACCCTATTGTTTGCCCAATCAAGAACTAGTTTTGCTTCGCCTAGCACCTGTAACTTAGAAAGACCAATTTTCACATCATGAAACAAGAGCATCCACATACTCTCCAATTCAAATTTCATATTGGACCCAAGCCTAGGAGCATATCTAATTTGAAAAAAAATGCGACGTCGATAGGTTGAGGACCTCCTCAATACCACAATATGGAGGATGTTTGATTGGCCCCATTGAACAAGCCCCATAAGACTCCCTACTCTAGATGAAGCATGATCGAAACTTGAAGCTTGGATTGCTTTGGATCCAACCAATATTCCTTAGTAAGCTTCAAGATTTGTTTTGCACAATCTCAGTTGGAACCAATTTGTCTTGAAAAATTGGCAAATTCCCTACCCACCAAATAAAATAAAGTAAAAACATAGGAAGAGAACCATATCACTAAAGAGAAACCTCACTCATGTAGGAATAAACAATGGCCTCCAAATTGTTCTTCCCAAGCATTAGAAATAACAAATCTTAGCTTTAGGATAGATCACACTCGAAGGGACCACACCACTCTGCCAAATTAATCCAAGCCTAACCCCGAGAGCGTCGAGGAGATTGAACCCGTGACCTCCCCAATGGAAAGGTGCTTGGAAATGTGCTTTAGCAACGGGACCTAGACCAATTGAGCTAACCCTCGAGGCTTTTGAAACAATAACATTTGTTATAACTAATGTTTTATTTAGACATTTATTATAATAATGTTTTTGCCATTAATTTGTGAAACAAACATTCAATAACTCGTATCCCAATTTTCTAGATAAAGAGGGACATAAAATGCAGTGTACCAAACTCTTCTTTGTTGTGAATTTAAGTTTGTATTACCTCATAATTTCAAGACATAAAAAATAAATTTGCCAGTTGTACATGTTTTTATGAGTTCGCTGAAGGTGGCCTCATTTTGCCACAAGGGAAGGAAAATATATTGACCACCTTTTGTGTAATCATATAAGTACAAAAGAATTGTTGAAAGCAAGCCAACCTATCAACTGAAGAACTATAAAGAAAATATCACTAGAGTACACGGCAGAAAATCAGGAGTTCGAGGAAGTCACTAGAGAACGATCATTGGCACTGGAGCCTGGAGGAGATAGAGGTTTAAGCTTGCACTAGAGATGGCTCTCCAAATAGGCTAGTTGGGCATGCATACTGTCCAAGCATGAAATTTGGAACCTATGAGCATGAATGATGTCATTGAATGTAGAAAATATGCCATAATACTCCTCTTTCTTCTCCTTTAAAACTCTACCAAGGAGTTTTTTTAGATGTCAATGAAGGGTAATTGAATTACGTGATTGTTTCATCTTCCCCTAATATGTCCAGGGTCAGGAATCTAGTGGGAAGCATCTTCAAGGATGTCTGATTCAGTAAAAATTAGGCAATCATTATTAGGTAGAGACTCAAGGTGACAAATCTTAGTGCGAAATTAGGTGGGACAACGGAGTGATAAATGTTTGCAACCTCTTATTCCTGTGCTTGAGCACAGGTTCTAAATTGCAGCCCCCAACCACCCTTGCCCTCCTCGACGGCTGCACATGCATTATTGAGGTATGGAACTCATAGTAAGATAATGCTGGGAGTATAGGTCAAAAATTAGAATACTAGGGGAAGTGGAACAAAATTGGTGTTTATGTAGCAAGTTGTGAAGGAGAATACTGGTGGGAGGTATGCAAATATAGTAAAGGCAACGAGTCACACTAGGAGGTAGGAAAAGGCCAATCGAGATAGCTTTCAAACTATATACAACATGTCACACATCTTAGAATCAATATTCAACAACTACAAACTACCTATAAGAGTTGATGCCAACAATTATGCTTTCAACTGAAAAAGGAACAAAGATAGTGGTCACAAAGAGTACCACCATAAAAGCAGCTCATAAAGGCCTAGGGTTCGAGAGGTGGCAGACAATTAAATACACCACTACTACAATGAGAGGAAGAAGTAGAGTACAAACATTGCCACTGACAAGAAAAGGTCCAACAATGCTCTTGAAATCTCGACTCCAAGTCTAGCATTGTAAATGCCCAACCATGGGATTAACAATTCTGAGAACATGTAATGCACAAAGAAACACCCCCACAACATGGTTGCATGTAGCGAACTAGTCTAGGGATGGAAAAGTCTGAGGAAGAATCTCAAGAAAAGGAAGAGATTTTCCCTTAAATAGATCCTTGACACAGTAAGACTCCAGACGAAATCCCACTTGCGCCGAGTAGAGAATTGAGTCACACCATTTAACTCGTTGCCACAATGATCTAATAGCAGATGCAGTTCAAAGGAGGAACTTGCCATATTCATAATTTCATGGAGTAAATCTCACATGCATTTGAATGTGGGGGACTAGGCCACACCAACCCCCTCTTAATGTTACATGAGGTAGTGTGGTGGTGAGCTCGCCCACCAATGACTTGCTTGCCCTCGTCCTCCACTTCGATCGAGAATAGTGTGTCAAACTTACTTAAATTTGTGAGCTATGTCAAATAAAAGTTTGGGAACAATTTCTTTTTTTCTTTATTGTGCATGATGAAATACAGAAACACAATGATGAATTTTATTTAGAAAATTTAAAGATTATTATTTTTTCAATCAAATTGAAATATATAGTTTTTATAAAGGGGAACTTGTCATTTAATGTTATTATACTCTTCAAGTTTCAAGACCATATAAAAACATAGCTATAGGAATTGAACTTGGGTTAAGAGGATGGCAATCATTCCTCCTAACCATTAAGATAAATTTAATTGGATATTCTTCTTTAAATTTGTTGAAAATCCTAAATAAATTATTAATATAATTTCCAAAATCTTTATCACCATAGAGATTATTTAGATTAGATTGGTGAGTAAATATTACAAATACTTTTAATTTTTATAATATTACCTTGCCTAAAAATATATACATCGAATTAATTTCTATCATTTTCGAATTTCTTGTTTTCAATTTTCATGCCTCGTGTTTTCTGCAAATAATTCCTGATATGTTGCTAAGTTTTTTGAAATCCCTAGGTTAACTAGGTTAATCATGTGACAATTTGTTGTGGATAAGTATCATTTTTATAATAACATGTCTTTAGTTACCACCAACATGTGTTCATCAAGTTTTTATTTTCACATACTTATATAAATTTCTTGTAAAAAGGTTATTTGACTTTGAATATTGTGATAATTTTTGCTTAAGCTAAATATTATAAACCTATATTATTAATGATAATTGTCAATTGTGATTGAACGTGGTTAACCATTTCTTTGAACTTTGTATGTTTATTAATATTTTTCTTTGAAGTTTGTATGTTTATTAATTTTTTTTTGTAATGTTGTATCCTTGTTTTAAAGCACTTTACAAAATTGATCATAAACAGGAGGGACATTTATGTATGATGAGAAACAAACCCAAAAGAGAAAGATGAACTTATAAGTATTAACATAAGTAAAGGAATTCACCGAGAAGAGCATAGACAATACAAAATTCAGAACATCATGCCAGGGGAAAGGACCGCCTATTTGATACAAATAGATGATCCTGAGATCAGCTTGGAAAAGCAAAAAATGTGACAGAGACCAATATCAACAAAAAAGTCCTACTCCTGAAGGAAGACCTCCCACTGATTACCTATAAGAATACCAATTATGCGAGATTTAATCCTTGATAAGCATTGAAATTCCTAAAAAACAATGTATCCTTCCTCCATTGTTAAGGACCTCTTTGAAAGATAATCCGCTTATGCATTCCATTCACGATAAATGTCATGAAAAAGCAAAGGATGAAAGGTAGATTTTAGAAGAAGGATCCCTGCTTTCAACTATGAATGAAAAGTGCTTGAAGAGAAGAGCACCCTGAGAGCCAGTTGATCACACATAGAATCACTAAAAACCCGAAGGACCTTAACACCATATGAAGAGAAAATAAGAAGTAATGTTCATGCTACAATCAATTATGAAATCGTGTTTGATGATATGCTTGTGTTTATCCAAGTCTTTATGAACTTGGTACCATTAAAAGAGATATATATACATGCCCCCAATACCCTTTGTAGACATCCCATAAAAAAAGTTGTGATTTTCAACCACCGAAACAGGAGGCCCAAGTAGAACACTGAGTTGACGAACCCTCAAGGGCTTTATATATTCCTAAAAGAAACCAAGGATTTTGGGTAAGATATAATGTAGATCCAGAACTCTACCTGATCTAATAATCACTTGTGAGTGACCTCAGTTAATTAATTAATAAATGAAGGATTACAGACTCATGTGCCGGTGTGTGTCTATGTTATCTTAGGCAACAGATCGATCAAATTGAAAATACACAGACACTGGAAGAAAGGAAAACAATAAGAGAAACACAGTTGTTACTGGGAATAGTGTCCACTCGGATGTTGCTATTCCCACTAAGATTGGTGGCTATCTTAGAAACAAACAAGTAAAGTCTACTTTCGCTTTCCTTTATGAAAATAGATAGGAGTGGAACAAAGGAGACCAACCTTAATCTTGCCCTTGATTTCCTCTCCTTCCTGATAGAGACTTGCCACTTCTGATTTGTCTGCCCAGCTTCAAAGAGCACCTGTGGAATCACAGCAACATACTACTATCGAAGAACAAAGATCTATATTCATAAATAACACAGGACTAGATGTGTGTTAACCATACAAATGCATATATAATAAAACATACAAGAATATGGAGGAAAACTTGAATAGCTTTATTAAGATGAAAAGTAGCAAGAGGATTACAACAATATATTCTGACCCAGCATCATCCTCGAGCAAGAAGGCCCTTCTTCACCTCAAGTAAAGCTTAGATCACCCAACACTATGAAATTACACCAGAAAACCAACAACATTTCTCTATAAGATACAAAATTCCAGCCTCTGGATCTCTGTGATGAGGGATCCATATATAGATGATTATAGGGAGGTGATTCATCTTCTGGGGTCTTGATTAGTGTCCTCTCTCTGATAGTTCCTGCTTCCACTTGGAGAATAATTATCTCTTACTCATCCCTAGTCGAAAACAGAGAGGCAAGTGTCAGAGGGGAAGCTTCTGGAAGATTCCATGATCTTCCACCTTGCATTTTTTCCATGCCATTTGTCCATTCCCAACCATCGCACCCTATAGAGGAGCAATTTAGTATGCATCACACCTTGTACACTGGGAAGGTGATATGCATCGCACCCTCTGCATTGGGTTTTCAGTATGGTCCAGTTTTGACCATTTATGAGCAGTTTTTAGTGGAGAACTTCTGGGAGATGATGTAATCAGCTGACCTTGTTCCTTTAGGCAGTGAAGCAACACTTTTAGGGATTTAGGAGCCCTCAGTTTATGAACATTTATGATTGGGGTTGAAGTGCCCAAAAATGTCTATAACACTTTCGTGTAAGTATGGTGATGAGATCTTGCCTCAGTTGTTCCCCTGCAATGGGCATTGGCATGGGATGATGGGGATGTGTTCCTATCATTCTCTTTCCTTGATGATTTTGATGATATCTCGAAAGAATCTGACACCTTCGAGCATTCTCCTTCAGTGTATCCCAAACCTACAAATTGAGGTCTCTGCACAACCTCCAATGGTTGAGTTATGCCTTGATTATTGACACCAAGTTCTTTTTCCTTCTTGTACCTCATCTTGGTATGGAGCCCCACGTTTTTCCCTGTAATTGGTATTTCCACATCTCCAATAGAAAGCATACTACGTGAATATGAAACTGAAAGGAAATCACCATATTTTACCTCCATTGTCGATTTGGAAAAAACTAATGAGGGCTACTCATCATTTGTTGTTCGTGGTTCAGTGTCTATCTTGGCGCATTCCTCAACTTCCTTCCTGACATACCCAAGTCCTGCCTAACGGGGTAATTCTTCTACTTTGATGGGGTTGACAATGCCTTGGCCATTAATGCCTGAGCCTTTTCCTTCATACCCATTATCTTCAACAGTTTGGAGCCAATTCCCGTCGTAGGATTTTCAAAAATAGCGAAATCATCATCAGGAAACATACATGAATTCAGAGAACTACTTTTTACCTCACATGGGTCATGCTGCAACTTTTCCAAGGCCTCGTCTTAGCTTGTAAATGTTCTAGCAAACTCTGTTTTTCCTCTTTCTCTTCATGTAGAAGCATCTTCAATTTAGCATTCTCTGTTTGAAGATTCTAGTTGTTGTGCTTTAGTTCTTCTAGGGCCTCTTCCGTGGCTCGTAGCTGAAGCTGGAATTGCTCCTTTTCCTCTGTCTCTTTTTGTAGAAATTCATACATTATTTCCACCCTTTGGGAAATTTTGAGCACGGTCTTGTATATCACTTTTTCATCCTCTGTCGTTGCATGTTCCATTGTTCATGCTTGCAATTCACATCCACGCAAAGACCGCTCTGATACCAAACTTGATCATAGTTGACTCAACTCCCAGATTTAACCAAGATCTTTTACTTTCGTGATGTTGTTAGAATTGAATTTTAAAATATCATAAAGGAACATAAATGCATGTTCTAAAGAAGAAGGAACATGGAAAGAATTAGCAACATAAAACCTAAGACGTTGATAACGGAGTTTGTCCAAGAGGGACTACATCTCTAGGCCCAGTGTTAAGAAGGTGTAGGCTGCTACATTAAGTGTTGAAAGAGTGATGATGTACATGCATGTGTTTTCTCTATCATACAAGGAATATTCCATCACGTAGGAGTGGGTCCAAGAGATGTTCTGCTGCAGGAACTTTCATTAAAAAAAGGACTCCTATTAGTATGACATAATTTCACATATGTCAATAATGAGCATCTTGTCAATCATGGCATCAAAGGGGTCTCAATTCAAACATACATGACTACAATATGAGTATCCTACCAACATTACGACAAAGGGATCTCAATAACAACATGTCAAAAAGTACATCTCATAGATGATTCTGTGTCACATCAAGTAGGAATCATGAAACAAGTAAGAAAATAAGATCCCACATCAAACATTAAATAAGGATCTATGCATCACAATGCATCTCATAGCAGAAAGAAGTACATGAACACACTGCATATACCTCACATCCTGGGGCCATATGAAGAAAAGGATGTCTAACTACTAAAGCTGGCCGTACCATCAATCTTGTGGTATCGAATCACATGGAAATGACTACTCGCACATGGAATACTAACACTTGCACTCGACTTTGAAAAGTGGCTGTAAATAGAATGATCAAATGGAAAATATGAATGCACCATCAAATTTGTGGCATCGAGTAGGGTAAAATCAACTATCAAATTTCTGAGTTCTGACAAAGTGAAAATCTGGGCCTTAAGGAATCTTTTAGATTCCTCCTAGATTCTTCAAAGATTCCCTCCTCTTGGTCATCTGAAGATCTACTGCTCAAATCAAAATTATGACTGTGCCATTAGGTTCGTTTTGCTGAGAGGTGTAAGATTGACATAAAATTTGTCCAATTTGGACACTGGCAAAATTTCGCTATCCTGAGAATTTGGCTTAATCATGGTTCCACATGTGCTTTTCCCAGGTTCATGGTTCCACCAGCAAAAGTTAATTAAAAAAAAAGTGTCTCGAACTCCACACTGGGTCTCTCCTCCTCTCTCTCCGTTCAGCGCCTCCGTTCCATTCTACAATTCCCCATTCTGCTCAAATCTACCTCCGTTTCGTTCTACAATTCCCTATTCTGCTCAAATTCGCCTCCGTTCTACCCATGCATCTGCAGAATGTGAGTTTAAGTATTGTTTAGTGGGTGGAGGCGCTAAGGTCAAGGCTTGTGGCTCAATGGTGGTGGAGATCCCTAGCCCGGTGGAGATCAGGGTTCAAATCCCCTGCCTTGCAAAATTAGCATATTATTTTGTTAGTTAATTAAAAATGGTTTGGTGAGGTTGCATGCATTGAATCAGTTGTAGTATTAACATGGGAGCGTTTGTTGTGGGCAAAGAAATAACAAATGTTTTTATTTAAACATGGAGCAGAGGTTGGGTTGTTTGAATGGGATGTGTGAGGGCATCCAAGAAGCAGGTCGACCACACCGATCGAGTGGGTTCAAGCCCCACTACTCTCGGTTTGAATGTTGACAAGTGGCGTTGGTTTGGTGGGGGTGTGGGCCGGGCCCACTAGAGCTAGCCCACCCACCCCAAATATAATACAATGTATTATAACGAATGGTGGTTGGGGGCCGATGGGGGTCATGGCCCGTTGGCCATTTTTTTAATTAACAATATATATATATATATATATATATATATATATATATATATATAATATATTGTGTGTGGTGTGTGGTGTGTTTTGGGATCTGACAGAGGTCATGGGGGTCAGTGGTCCGCCAACCTAAATTAATAAATTTTTTAATTTTTTATTATATAACATAATTAGGAATTTTTGAAAATTCAGAAAATTGACCAAAGGAGTCAATTTAAGTAGGCTTCAAATTCATCTAGAATCTAGCCTTGGTTCGCTGGAATCCGATGGCCGGGTTTTGTCCAAATGGCTGCCTCCTTAAGCTTGCCCAGTCACCCAAGTCAATGCTGAACTTTGACTGCTCCTAACTTTCGCATACAGACTCAGTTTGATGAACCGTTCACACCACCATGATCATGACAATGAGATATTCAACATGAATCTAGTTCAAGAAAAATCCAAACACTTCAATTTTTTACCCTTCTGGGTCCTCTGGGACTTTTGCTTGTGTCTGGAGCCACCTAGATCACCATGGATTTCCAACACGAAACTTACATGATGTAGGTAGAGGCACCCTCATCAATAACCATTCGATGGATCATATTTCCTTTGATAAGGACTTGTATAAGAAATGCAATTTGATGAGGAAGACGAGGCACATTATTCTCTAGATCAAAAGTAATCAAACTTGAATAAGAAGGATTGATAACACATATAATAGAAAGTAGTGACTTCCGCTTTGTTGGACAGGTTTGGAGGACCTCCAATGCAGACATCGCTGAAGATTCCTGAGCTAAATCCTCAACAATATTGTAATGTTATGCAGCTCTAGCACTTGGATTGAAAGATGACTTATGAAGAACACCTTTGGGAGGTGGTCAGATGATGAACTGACTTTTAGGGCACTCGATATGGAGTATCGATGCCTTCTTTCTCCATCATCTGCTTAGATGTGGCTTGATAGTCCTTAGTTTGAGTAGCGGTCAAGATAGGTGATGAACCTTGCATCATGAACACTTGGGAACCTGAGGAAGCAGAAGAATGAGGTTGGTCTACCAATTAGGTCTGCTGGGATGGAAAGGGTTCTTTTAAGACAGCCAAAGTCCTTTTTAGCAAGTGACTGACTTTAGATTGTTCGGGACAATCCTTAGTGTAACGATGCTCCTCACAGATGAGGCAAGGATATTTTGGCTTTCTTCTAGAAGAATCATCAGTAGAAGATTTAGGAGGGTCCTGTTTTGGGGCATCGACTTTGGCCTTACCTTTGCCCTTGGTTTTACCTTTATTGGTATTATCTGTCGCAGTATATTGGACATCATGTATCTCAGAGGTTTTACCAAGACTGGATGAATTTTTGGATGGATTATTTGAACCAGTGCTTGAGACAAATTTTTGCTTCGAAGAATCTTTCACAGAGGTCTGAGACATGGAACCAATCACACCGTCAACAAGTGGTGCATTTGGGGACTTAAAGGCTGTCAAATTTGATGATGGTCTCGAAGCATCAGGTAACATCTCATACAATGTGTCAGATTGTGAATAGACGAAATCTAAATAATGGGCACAGGCAATAGCTTTCTTTTCAGTAACACATCCACACATGGCTATGTCCTTAGAATTTTTTCTGATGAATGATTTTGTGAATAATTCTGTCAACAATTCATCATCAATCTCAAACTTGATGAGGTGATGCCAATGTTTCCATTCATGGATATGATCAGAAATGTGGGTCACAGTGTCTTGCATACGAGATGTAAGGAAATGAGTGCTAGTTTATACTGAACTGACAGTTGGAAATGAGTGAGGAAAACCATAGCAAGAGAGTTATTTGAAAGAGTTGGAAGTCAACGTAGGTACCTCTAGGCAATTTGATGTACCATTTAGTGGCAACACCTATGAGAGTTCTTTGAAAGAGTTGAATATGGATAGAATCACCGACATACAAATTGGAGGAGCACCAGAGGTGATATGTCATCACGTGGGCTTGTGGATCCTCCTTCACTTTTCCCTCAAATTTGGGGTAATCACTTGGAATTTTTGTCAGAACTAGAGGCCAGTAACGCGAATGAAGGATGGGATCATTCATAAGCCTCGAGACATCGGGCAAATCTAACGTAACCAAGAAAGGCAATTGTGTGTTAAATGACATATAGGGCCTTTTAGGAGACCTAAAATATGGAATCCATCCTTGTTGGTAAGGATTTTTCCCCCACAATGGAGGATTTTATCCACATGGAATCTGACTTTTTCCCCACTGAGGGTTACCTTTCCAGTAAGGAGGATTGGATCCAAGGTAGGCTTGATACTGTCGTGGCATAATTTGCTGATAAGCATTGTATGTGGCATATGGGTTATAAGACTATTGAACCTGTTGACCCTGTACGTAAGGAGATTGACCTTGGTGATGTGGGGGTTAGCCTTGACCTTGCAAAGGCTAGATTTGTTGTTTTAAAGGTTGAATTTGCTGTTGCAAAGGTTGACCTTGTGAGGACAAAGGTTGAGAGGATTGTTGAACAAACTGAGTATGAAACTGCAAAGGTTGTTGCAACTGTGGAAAAGGTTGCCCCTGCTATTGTAGCAACTGCCCTTGTTGTTGTAATGCTTTCCCTTGCATTGGCAAAGATTTCCCTTACTGCTGCAATGTGTTCCCTTGCTACTGCAAAGGTTTTCCTTAGTGCTACAAGGGTAGCCGGATAGTTCCTAGGGTTATACCATGAGGGTATTGATACTTCCCAAATTGGATATGGCCATATCCACCAGGAGTAACAGATTGACTAGGCTGAATATAAGGTCTAGATTAAGGAATGTAAGGTGGATTAACCAAGGATTTCAAACCATATGGGACATAAGCATGCTGAAATGGAACCTGAGCCATATATGGTTGCTAATATTGGATGTTACCTAACCCGGACGGACCAACAGGGTTAGGAATAACACCATAAAAAGGTTGATTCATTCCAACCATGTGAGTTTGTAATCCACTCACATTGGTTTCGCCTAAAATGAGAGGAATATTTGGATCTTGGCCCCCATGTGGTGGCACAGTCTATTCACTTGATGGAGGGATAAAATAACTTACCAAGACTTGACCTGAGACAGTCGGTTGAATCGGAAGAGTCGGTTGAAATGATGAAACA
The DNA here is from genome assembly GCA_000404065.3 of Pinus taeda. Taxonomy (NCBI): domain Eukaryota; kingdom Viridiplantae; phylum Streptophyta; class Pinopsida; order Pinales; family Pinaceae; genus Pinus; species Pinus taeda. The sequence goes on from APFE031647749.1 coordinate 39,445, forward strand.
AGTTGAAACAGAATGGTAGGTTGAACTAGAACTGAAGTGACTACAATTTGTACAATGGTTCGAGAGGTCATGTTAGAAATAAATAGACCTGATTTAGGCATAACATTGGAAGACTAGATGGGGTTCTGATATAATGATGAGGCACTAGGAGTGCCCAAAACTAATTGAGCTAAAGTGGTATAGCTATGTGGCAACATGGCTCCACTAGTTTTGAGATAGGAGAGAGACGAGACTCTTCCTCTATAAGGAAAGCCTTCTGGAAGGAACTTATATCCCTCCTCATCATCTACGTGAGGAGTATGGGTAGTGGAAACTTCTGAATGACCCGGAGAAGAGACTGGGATCTCACGTTTTGACTCCATAGATGGAAGCAATTAGCGATGAGGAACTTGAGATGTATGTGGAGATAACTCCAAAGGAATATGAGGCTGATCATATGGTCTGTAAGGATGCTGAGGATATATCACAAAAGGATCGAACAATGGGTTCGGTGAATAGACAACCAGACCTTGCAGAATTTCAGGAGTCTGCGGACTCTGGGGGGTCCGAAAAACATTATTAGAGGAATCTGGATTAGATTCTTGAGGTGACTAGGGATCTAATGGAGGCTACTGAGAAGATAAAGGTTGGATACTCGGAACAATTCCAGGTTCAAAACTTTTATCCTCAAGCGAGTAAAGAAGTTCTAGATGAACTCCTTGTGAGGACCCTTCAGTATCAGGTAATGAAGGGGAACTATGAGACGAACTCAATGGTTCATCCATGACGACTTCCTCTCAACACCAAAAGGAGAAAGGAAAAATTAATTTAGGGCTTTAACAATCTTGAAATTAATAGGAAATTACTAAATTTTGTCTAAGAAGAAACTGTTTGGGATCGACATGTTTATCTTCAGCAGTTATATTTTAGAAACCAAAAAATTGCCTTTTCATCTTTTAAGTGTCGAGAAAAGGGTGAAAAGGTGAATCTAGTCTCTTTCAATAGTTTTGTGAGCTTGAAAGGACAAGGTGCTTGATGATATTTTAAAATTTAAAGATTCAAAAAAGATCAAATGACTTCTCATGTGAATCTAGGTAAAAGGAGTACCAAGTAACTGTGAACTACAATATACACCTTAGCAAATAAATTCACTAAGGACTTGATGTATGTGTAGGAAATCTCCCTGAATGTTGTGTTCGGTGTATCACGTTTACAAGGTGGCAGACTCAGCTTCCTATAAATAAAGGTTCACAACCTAGCGGGGTCTCCATTTATATACGGAATGGTACGAGGAGCACAAGTCCGTGCTAGCAATGTCTAATGCCGAAGAGAACAACAACTACTAAGTTTTCAAGATGCTGGAACATGTCTCTAACCTAGACCACTAGATATGATTGTTAATGTTTCAAATGCTCCTTAGGTTAATTTATAGATTTTAAAGTTGATCTTATAATTATGTTTCAATTTTGAGGCCTTAACAATGTTACTTGTTCCTAAAATGCAAACTAGATGATGAAATGAAATCCTTCAATTCGATGAAAGCTATTTATGTAGGGAAGAAGATCACTCAAACCATGGATCAAACCAAATGCAAAAATGCATCCATGACAATCTCCAAATTCTAAATGCAAAATATGAAATCTAATCTTTCATATGATAAGCAAATAAAATGCCAAAAAAAATCTTAACGAAAAATTTCCTAATGAAACTATAGTAATCTAGTGCAAAGTAAAACATAATGCAAGCAAGCCAATAAATATGAAAATCTCTTTCACATCAATGATTTGAATGAAACTCAAAATTCTTCGAAAACTATGAAAAGAATAACACTTTCACTTTCACTTCGAAACACAAAAAAATCAAACCAAACACTTCCTTTTTTATTCCAATGAGACAATCGATTTGTAGTCTATCGTTCGTCAAATTAAGCTTAAGTGACTTTCACTATATCCACTAATGAAAACAACTTAAGGCATAAGAACCAAAAAGTGATCTGTAAAGTATGTATGAACACACAAAGACTCTTTAACGTGGGCAATTGATCTCTAATGGGAAGACCAACGAGTGGACGAAGGTTGACCTAGAAGACCTAGAACCCTAATAGGCTAATCAAACTTCAAGCACACTCAAGCCAAGTTAAAAGACAATTGCAATCAGACAATGAGAGAGACAATGAAGAACACACTGGAAAATCTAGAGGAGAAGACAAATATAACTGAAAATAAGAGAGAAAACCCTAAATTTCTTAATTCTTTGCAATCATCACACATGTCAGGAGGAATGTAGTGATCATCACTTCTGTAACTAGAAAACCCATGATATCATAGTGACTGTCAGGGTAGAATTCATAATGGTTGAGGAAAACAAAAAAGAAACTCACTTTTTTCAAGAAAAATTCAAATTAACAACCTTCAGACATCAAACAAAAAGTGACACTGACTCCTGACAAGTAATGAAGTTCAAAAATCAATGGTTGATCAAACTTGTCAAAAGACAAGGTGAATAAAGTGAAGGAAAGGGTCATAGGCTCTACAGTGGAGTTGCCATTTTGTTGAAAAGGTTAATCCTCTCTGTGGATAGAGATGATCCCTCTATCCCATTGAGTGGGTCTAGCATCTGAAGTGACAATCAAATAGACATCTTCCTAGATGATAATTGAAAAGTAGAACAAGAGAGATGGCCTACCTTGCTTTGATGCTATTCCAATTTCCTTTGTTGAGATCCTCGAACTGCTTGTGTCACGGACTTGTTACTTCTTCTTTCAGTGCTTATGTACTTGAACAAGTGATCAAGAGACAACAAAGCATGCCAAAACCAATAGAAAATCCAATAACAACCTACTTAGCTGATCAAGGAATGCCAAGCCAATACATACATAAACATATATATTTTGGGAAGATGAACCAAGAATTGTATTATTATTTAAAGAATAGAGGGAAGCTTACAACCATATCCTTGATGTTGAAAGGCTCTCCTTGAGTGGTAATCCAAATCCAAGCCACGAAACTCTCCAAATACTTCTTCAAGTCTAATGAATAACCTCTAAGCACAAGCTCAGCATAGGGGTGCAAATGAACATATATCAACCATTTGGGAATGGGAGAGAAGGAATTTATAGGCTAGGAGATGGCATTACAACTTAACCAAAGATAAGGTTAGGCCCACATCAAAAAGAGGTAGCTCATAGGGATGAGAACAAAAGGTCAAATTAAGAGGATTTGAGCTCATATATGCGAAGCCACCTCTAGCTGGCTGATCTGGAAGCTTCTAGATCATGAAGCTTCTCATCTTCTTTGGGAAAAATTCCTTTTTGAGATCATCACAGGTATGAAAGGGAACAGAGTGATGCCATCACTGGCTTAACACGGTGCAACAGACGATCATCGTGGTATTGAACTTCATAAGGGTGATGACCCTCATTTAAGGGTTTCAAGAGCTATTTCTTCAGGGAAAGCTCTAGAGATTTTCCAAGAAAGGTTAAAGGAGGGATCTGAGTTGTATACATGGATCAATATACTATATAACAAACATGTTTCAGGAACTTCAGGGTATGTCACATGGAAGTTCAGGAGGCGTGACAAAATATTGTGTAACAATTCTCTTCCTCTTTTCTCCTTGCTAAAATCATCTATCTCTAACTGAAATGACTTGCTCAATTCATGTGATGAGGGAATGAGGTGAGAGTATTTTTATAACTTGATAGATCCATATAGAAGCATTCAAAATATATTTTATTCACCCAATAAAAAAAAAAATCAAAAAATCAAAAAACAAAAAAACAAAAAAGAAAAAATTAGAAAAAACATAACTTAAAGTGGAGACACTGTCGTATGACCTGGAAACTTGTTTCTGATCATGTTGGGAAACATTTCCCCAATGTAAAACATGTGAGTACATTCAAAAACATGTTTCTAGGCCATACAAAATGTGTTTCCAAGTTTCAGTTTCGTTTCAGGCCTGAAATGCCCGTGGGACCAATGTTTCCTACAACATACGTTTAAAACCATTGTTATGGGGAATATGTTCATTTACTCTCATTTGTATTACTTTTTTTCCATCATAAAGATACCTCAAAAATACAAATTCAGGGAAAATAAAAAAATGAACATCATTATTTTCTAAATTGTCAATTTATTTCTTCTAGTATTCTCTTGAAGCAAGAAAAGCTATTCAATTTAAAGTGTGGTAACAAGATTCATCATCCTTTCATTGAATAAGTATAATTTTTTTTAATTTGTATTTTGTGCTTGTAGAGTGTGGTATTGACCCTATTTCATGTAGAAATGTTTTTATTCTTGATTATGACAATAGTAGTAAGATGTAGTTACTTTTTACCCCATGATCATTTTTTCAAGATGCATGTCCTGTGTGGACAAAAATAAGCATTCAATTATCACCTTCTAAACTAAAGCATTGTTTCTTTTATTAGGTGCCAACAATGTAATTCAGGTTATTACAAGGTCATGATGTGATTGATTATGAATCTCAAAAGGTTGTTCGATCGGTTGTACATCAATTGCGTCTTATGGTAAAGAAGCTCTCTTTCATGTATAAACTATGTTTCCCTTTATTTCACACCAATATATTAAAACATAGAAATCGTCCCTTTTGTAGTTGAAGTACTTTTGGGAGGACATAGTTATTATTAAAATGGAGAAATATTTAAACCCTCCAATTATGCGTTCCAATTTATCAAATAATATTTATTTTAATCCAACATTAGACAAGACAACACTCATTAACACAATGTGTTATTATTGTTACTTTTTTTAATGTAAAATATCAAATGTTATTCACTATGTAGTAGTTAGAAAATGATGTGCCATTTGTCAACCAGTTGTTGGTGAGGTCAAATTTCAACCACCTAACGATTATGAACTTTTGAGAGAACTTATAAAAAAGTTATATTTAAAGGTCAAACCATATTTGTTATCATATATTTCCACACTGGTCCAACAATTCATCACAAGAGAACCATTTTGGGTATAAACACAGGCTTGTCTTGCATTTTATGGCATCTAGATCTTGTATCCTTAATCTTTCCTACTTGGAGGAGAGATCTTGGAGAGGTTCATTCTTGAATAAGATAAGTTATCGTTCTTAAATATTTCTCAAATTTTTGAACATTGTAAGTGACATTTTGCATTAATTACCATTATCATTTGGCTGCACCTTTGGAATTCATTCTCCACTGCTTTTTATTACACTGAATAGATGGTGCACGTTAACTAGTGTAGATTACCAATTATGATGAATTTCTATTGCAAAATTATGCACAAGGTTGACCTTTCGTAGAGATGTTTAAATTAGCACCATATCATGAGTCTTGGATCATCTAAAGACTATTGAAATACATTTGAAATGGTATAATGCCTTTATGAATAAAGGCATAAGAGAATTTGAGAGCACCCACATCGTATGAGAATTAATCTATCGATTGATAATTTCCATTAATATTATTTTTTCCCTAATGAAAGCCTCATGGAAAAACCCAAGGTATGCTTTCCCAAATCATGGATGGCATCCCTAGTAAAATTGTTAGTGTAGACTAGTGAACCTCATTAAGGGGGATTTTTACTGGACACTTACTGGCATGGAACTTGCCAAATGTCAAGCAACATTAGCATCAAAAAATTGATCTAACCCCTTGGGATAATTTCCATGGTACTTGATGGAAAGTTAGAACATATCCTTAAAATGGTTACCTTCATGATGTTATGGACCAAATTTCCTTTATCCTTGCAAACTCGACTTCATAAATGTAATAGAGAGGGAGAATTAACAGATGCACCTACTCAAGCTCTAGGGATGATTGGTGAATTATCTTTCCATTTTGGGTATCCTAAGTGAGTTGTTATGGTTTGAGCATAAACAAACCTCCATGCAGCTAAAATACACATAATCAAATCCATTTGACATCTATTTCACTGACACAGTTTTCATGATCAACTGGTTTTCCATGCTTTTTATCCGACATCAAAAAAATGTCTCATTATTTGAATGAATTCATCTAAGACTTATTTTCAAATTTATTCTTTATTTTTCCTTGAATATCTATGGGTTTTTAAAAAGCCATCATATTTTTCTCATCCAATTCAATTAGTAGTTTTATCCTTGCCTTATCTGTATCTTGATCTGAAGTCAAATGTTGTAGCAATTTGTATAGAGGAATCTTCAAATTGATGGGCAAGGTCATATTCTTTTATTAGACTAGCTCAAGAGGATTTTTACTTGTATTTATTTTTCTGGTGGTGCAATCTTCCCAAAGGGAAAACTTAATTTTGTTGTGCCAACATTCCTTATTGTCTCTTAGGGTTTTCTTTACAATCTTAATCAGGTTCTTACTGCTACATTTGGCTAAGTTATTCCGTTGGGATAATAATTTGATGAGTGAGAGAATTTTCCATAATTCAAAGCACATACAACATACCTTCAACAAGATAAGTACCAAACCCACCGAAATAGTTCAATTTCCTTAGTACAGATGAAACAATATACATCAGAAACATTCAGTGAATAATCTTACAATATCTATGACATACACTTGAAAGTGTGTTGGATCAATGAGCTTTTGAATTAAGAAAACGTTGCAAGATGCATGAAGATAGTGAACATCATTAACCCCAATAGTGGTGCATTAGAGAAACCACTTGCTCCTTCAAAAGAACTGTTTTCCTCTATAATGCCTGGTAGGAGCAGCCAAGATCAAAATTCCTTTCATGAGCTATGAGGGTGTATATATAAAAAATTGGGTGATCATTCACCCCCTTATGATTCTTGGACTACCCTCATAATTATTTGACTTCTTTATGACTCTTTGACTCCTTCATGCGTTGTCACATTCTATGGATGACTCTTCGACTTCCACTTTACATTACATTTCTCCAATATTGAATTTAGATAATCCACAAATGAGGTGGAAAATGATGACTCATGGCATAATAGGCCATGACACTGATGACATGGACTACATGATGACATGAAAATGTCAAGCCATTTTTTATTGTCATTGTCATTATGTCTTCTTGAAAGATGAACATACTCTTCTTCTTCATCTTCCATAAGGCTTGAGGATAGGGAGTCTTTAATGTGATCTTGATTTCTAGTTGTTGTCAAAATATAGTTTCCTTTTGTCTTTATTTATTAATCAACTTTTCTTTGCATCTTTCAAAGGTTTCTTCTAGCAAGGCCTCCTTATACATATCCTTCATCACGATCCTCTCATAACATGATAGAATAGTTACAACTGAAATTCACTCATTAAAAGATGTCATCAGTAAAATAAACCCCTATTCTAACATTATTCATGATAACAACTAATTGATCTAGAATGAGTTGATATACTAGGAGATAGGCTCAAAGATTGCACAGTTATGCAGCTGAAGAGGTCAAGGGCTAGGAATGAGCCTTGAGACTGTGTAATGTGCAGTTCAAGATGGTCTGGGTAAGAAAAATACACAGTTGAGTGTCTCAAGAGGTCAGGAAGGAGGCTTAAGGCTTGAGGTTTTCCACTATGCAGTTCTGGACGAACAAATCCCTAGGGCTTGCATAGTTCCATAGTTTAAGAACTCAAGGCCGAGCCTTGTTACTTGAGACTGTGTAGTGTGTAGAGGAGATTGGCTGAAGGAAAGGGTTGTGCAGTTCTATAGCTCAAGGGTCAGGACTTAGCACTAAGGATATGCACTGCATATATATCGAATGTAGTTACTATTCATTACACTGTTCCAACAGGAAGGTACGATATTCAGGGCCGAGACTATGCAATCCATAGTTCAGGAAGGATGAGTGAGGCTAGGCTTCTTAGTTAAGAAGTTTTCCAAATTTTGCTAAGTTTGTGACTAGCGAGGCAAAAGTGAATTAGGACAAAATAGGAGCATGGTAAAACACTTAGAACAGTTGATGGCATAGCATATATCACTTAGAATGCATGAACACCATACTTCCCTTAATGTGATGACATTGTGACAAGCTTCCCGTACTTTGACACTAAAGGTACACTTTGCAACGACTGTTATGACACTTGTACGACAGTTCTTGAAACTTTTGGAATGAATGTGATACATGTCTAAATGATGGGAATTACACATTAGAACCATGGTTTCCCCATGAAATAAATGAAAACTACATATTTGTGATGTGCAACGCTTTCCATGCTAAAAGATGACACTTTCACCAGCAAGCAGAAAGTGCAAATGACACTTGTAAAATGTGAATGACATTGAAAGAAACACATTGAAAATGAATATAGCATGAAAACAACACTTACTAAAGTGAAAAAATTAAAAGTGACATTCATAAACATGAAAGAAACACTTGTGAAAGGAAAGGTGTAAAAAGTGATAGTTAGAAAAACTCACAAAAATAGAAGAACAATTGCAACCAAAACTGAGAGACTATCGATGAAAGTATGTAGTGAATGTCGACATAGATTGAACATTACACAAACACTAACCTGATGGACTTGTGTTAGGCCTATTCAAGCTTCCATAAAAGAGTGTTCCCATGAATGTTTTATGGACTGAGCATATGTGATCATGCGATTTTGACACTTAATGACCGAACATAAAGTTTCTATGGAATAGACAATCACAAGATCTATAGTTGGATCCAAAATTCAAGTGTAGTACAAATTTTAGAGTGTGTTTGTCGCAACGACAACATCTTCCTATGAATATGAATTTATAATAAGGTGTACATGCCTATGTTTTTTTATTTAAGCTACCGGCCCTCTGCAGAATGCCATTTATGCTCTTTGGTTTGTTATGTTTATGTTCAACTTCTAGATTTATTGTAGAGGTTGAGATCTCCTAGTTGGAGCAAGGAATATTTGCATCGAACACAACATACTTCAATTATTTGTGAGGATCACAAGTTTCCACTCAAACCCTAGCTAGGAAACTGCATGCATGAATGATTTTTTGGATCATATGGTTTCAGATCTAATTGCTTGATTGGTTTTAGTCATATCCTCTGACATCTAGTATTTAGTTAGGGCTAAGACTATGGAGACATAACTACTTGTGGTTGTGTATAAATTTCCATGATAGAAACTAGAATATCAAAACTGGTTTATAAACTATACTATACAAAGCGACAATGAGTTATTGATCCATAGTATTTTCCTTGACAAGACTACCAGATAATAGATGATATGACCAAACAAAATTAAGAAAATATATCCCAAATCACATAATCCAAACAATCATTCATGTATGAAACTTTCTAGTTATGGTTTGATATGAAAACTATGATCCTTGAAGATCAGTGAACTATGATGGGTTCAATGAAAATATTCGTTTCTCCAATTAGGATATCTCAACCTCTAAAATTAATTTATAACCTACACACAAGAAACACCAAACAAAGATCAAAAATGACCTTCCGTAGAGGACCGCTGGCTTAAATAAACAAGCATAGGCACAAACAAATGATCATAAATCCATATATATAGGAAGGGAGCATTCAATTTCGTTCATTATAAAATTATATGATACAACATGTGTACATTAAAAAAATGAGATCCCCTCCTCAATCTTGCATCATGGTATCATTCTCCCAATATGGGAAAGCTCTCATGCTATAATATGGATACTATATCTTACCTTTTTCCTCTTGGTGAGATTATATAGGGTTCATTCTATCTTCTCGGATAATGTATCTAGAGAACTAGGGGCTTGAGAAGTTGGAAAACTTTCACAATAATGGATGCCTAGCCAACTCATAGACATGAGAGTTAGGTTGACCTCCTTGAGAATGAGAAGCTCTAGAAACCTTTTTCACAATTAAAGTTTTTTCTCAGTTATCTCAATTATGAAATAATTATTATCTCATAATTATAAAATTGTGAAAAGATAATTATGAGAAATAACTCAATTATGTAATTCCACCCTTTTAACATGGTATAAATATCACATAATTAAAATAAAGGTCAAAGGGGATGCATTCTAACCAGAAATTGAGGTAATTTGATCTTGGTTTTCTCTTACTATAATGGAGTGGTAAATAGGGTTATAACAAATGCAAGACTAAGAGTTGCAGTTGACGCTACAATCAACACCCTCCAAAATTTTTCCTACACTTTAATTTTGGAGCCTATTGAGGAGCTTACGATCTATTGTTCCATATTCACTTCATGGTTGCTTGATGTTTTGCTAATTGTTTAAGTTTTCTTCTCAGATTCTAAGTACCAAAGTCACCTGCTCACCCATGCTTAGTCTTTGATAAATGCATGAACACATATTTCTTCTGCAAGCTTAGCTATGCTTGTTCAGATCTTGACAGAAAGGCTTAAGTATAATGCATTATGAAACCTATGTCGAGAGTCAGTGCACACTTTTAATTGATAGTCTTTCTCACTTTAGTTGCAATTGTACTTCTAGTTCATTGAGTTTTCCCAACTATTGCTTTTGCACACCCCTTCTTTCATATGTGTCTCTTTCATGTTTGCGACTATTGTTTTTTCTTTCTTACACTATAACAAGTGTTATTTTAATGTTATATTTTCTCTAGCATGTGTCATTTTCAATTTATTAAGTGTTTTCAAGTGTCAATTTAACGTTTTCTTACGATTGAAAGTGTCACTTCTGCCTATTTTCACTCTTGTATGTGTTCGACGTTTGCACATCACTAGAGGAAGTTCTAGAGAAATATTTTGTAGTATATGGTTCTATATATCATGAGAATATGTTCTAGGCACATTAATACAACTTTTCACACATCTAATCATAGTCAACACTTGTGTCACAAATTCTATCCTAAGTGTCATAATGTAGCGCTTTAATTGTCGCATTTAGAAATAAGTTTCACTTTGTTCTTTTTTCAAGTTGTGATTGTTGTTCTTGACTTTTGGGCACTACCCTAGCTTCGATTTATGGCTTTCATGTGTGTTATCTATTATTCTATGTATCCTGCACTTAGTCATTTTGGAGTTATGCTTGGTTCTACTACCCAATCCAAGTTAAGAAAGCTTCAATACTTCACTCAGTGATGAACAGTTCTTATCCATGAGCCTTATTTATGAGATCTCTCCTTCCTAGGCTTGTGCATTGAGTCTCTCTTAAGGTCTTACCCTATGAATTCATATTCAAATCCTTCAAAGCATACTCACCTAACCCTTGTTGCTTGTACTGACTCATTGCACTACGTTTTGAGAGATTATACCTTGTATAGCACATGGAGAATTTATAATGGCCCCCTACAAATTCAAAATTCACTATAAAAGGTATATTCCATCTCACAATACATTAAGCATTTCCATAGGAAAAGTGACTTGACTTTAGCTCATTACCTTTTCCAACTATGAAATTTCCTCTTCTAGTGAGCCTTCCTGCGTGAAGAGTGCATTTCTATTAGAAATATAGCCATTGCAGAAGAAAACTACCCTAGCATCATGTGTAGGGTGAATTTGTTGTGGACAGTCAAACATCATGGAAGAGAACTATGCTAATATAGAAGCATGCACTTAATCCCAATGCATGGTGCACCTAAAGTGCCTAGCCTTGCTCCAATGTTGACTGCAACCCCTCATTGTGCCCGAGACTTACTTTGCATGCCTCTCTTTCTATAGGTCGCATTTCTAGTGGATAATCAATAATTGTTGAAGAAAAATTCACCCTTCCTTAAGCCTCATTCTCAGTTATAGTTCATGATGTAGTTTTAGTTAGCAATCCATCAATTCTTGTCCACTAGACTCCCATATTACATAGTCAGTGAGTCTTGTCTTGCCTCTTGAGCACAAGTTTCATTTCAAGTCCATATTTAGGGCCTCTCTCAAACACTATGAATCTCAACTATGTTATCACTGTTTCTTACTCACTTGATCCTAACACATGGTTGTAACACCCTCCTCCCACATCTATCTAAGTAACTAGAAAACTAGGGTAAGCATGTGATGAGAGGATACTATGATTGGATTCAACCTCCTATGTGACCTTAAGGGAGTGGAATCGATAGAAACACAACATACATACCTTAGACATCAGCTACAAGACTCCCAGGAAGCATCCCAACCACTCAAGTATCTAGCCTCTGGGTCCCACTAAATGCTTTGACCACTTAACCTTGGGACACTCCCATGCTATAGGCCTGCCAATGTCCAGGAGGCTCTGGATGCTTTCATGATAAGGCATGCCAATGCCTAGGGACTATTTTTCTTAGTGTTGTGCCAACATCCTTGAGATTTGAGCCACTTTTTCATTCCCTGAGCCTAGGTCACTACATAGAATTGAATGACACCTTCATAACATTAAAATACCAGGGAAACAATGATGACAAAGTAAATACTTGAATAATACCTTAACTGGACCCCTACTAGCCATGGCAAGCATTTCAACAAATATATCACAAATATGTAATCTATAGGTGTAAACAACATATTTAAGCATAGAAATCTCATACTTATATGAGAATGACTATGAACCATTGTTCCCTCATATCATTTGTTGCATTATCATCTATTAGGTCATATATAGATTGTTCATTCATTTACAAGTAAAACCGTGATGAGAGCCATACATAGCCATTGTCATAAAACACATACATAATCGACATAATAACAAAATAAATACCAATGAAATCACAACCATATGATCCACATATAAAGTAGTATAATACTCATATAAATACAAGGAGAAATAACTATATATTGATGATGAAAAATCCAAACTCAGCATGGTACTACCACGTTCCACCCAACCATAGAATGTTTGAGAAAAATCTATCTTCATCCATTCACCCCAGTGCCATATTCCAAGCATGAATGTGGGACACAAACCAAAAGAACCAACCAGAGCATCCCAAGGCTAAACCACCTCAAACTCATCAATAAAAACCAAGCTTTATTGTAATCCATTGTCGATCACTAGGCCAAACAAGCATGGATTCCATCGAATTTCTCCAAATACACCGTGAGGAATTTTCTTGTCTCTAAGTTAGTTAGGCTATACCACAATCCAAACTGCATCATTAGGCCCTACACTGAGACCCACTCTCCAAGTTTTACCACATATCCCAACTTGGGATTACTAAGCCCATTGGAGAGTAGGCCACCTCTTGGCATTTCCATATATCCTATCATTCACCTACAAGGATTCATAGGCCCACCGAGGAAACACAATCCTAGACTTACCGCAACCTACAATCTGGCTCAGGGGTTAATAGGCCAATGTCTTTATCGTGATCCATTTTCTAGTTCAGGGACCACTATTCCATGTGCTCTTTCATTCAGAGATCCATCTCACTCAGCTTTGAATCCATCCAACAATACATCTCAACCAAAACATGAGAACCCCATCACACCATGGATATCCAAAAATGGCAAGGCTAGGCTAAAAATATTGTCACACTTGGCAAAACCCATGCCATAAGAGAAAAAGAACAACATGTAATACCATGCATTCCAAATCTAGTAAGGAAAATACACATCCAAATCGATACGTGTAAATAATATTGTTGTAGTTGTTTGATCCGCCTCTTCCTTTCTTGATCTCTACTTCCTGTTTTCTTCTTTGCATTTCTTGATCCAATGCCAAAATTTTCCAAGAAAACTCTAAGTGTCCAAGACTGATAAAGAGAGAGAATAATGCTACAGCTCCAAAAATGAACTGACAAAAGGTTACAAACTAATCCTTAGAACATTTTTATCAATCAGGCATCAATTTTCTTCATTTTCCATTATTTTCCTTCAATTTCTTTCTCAAATGCAATGTGTGACCTTTCACCTTCCTTTTATCCTAATTTCCATTATTTTCATAAATAAAAGTTCCAAACTGCCATTTTTCCTTTCCAAATCCTTAGCCATTACCTTTTCCCATTTCCTTAGCCATAATAAACCAATGAACACCCACACTAGGAGTTTTTCCCAACATTCATATTGGAATAAGAGTCCCATGAACCGTGGTTATTATTTTTTCCTTTACTAACTTTTATTACATGGAATTTTCACCAGGGTTGTTATAGAACCCTTCCCCTTTGGGGAAACCATCCTCACTGTTCAACCACACCTATACCTCAGTAAAACTATTGAAAAGAAAAAATACTACCCATGGAGCTTTATAACATATCTCGATGCAATATTTACAATGATCACCCTTTTCAAAAGAAAACCAACATGAAGACATAAAAATCATAACATCATAATGACATGACAACCATACCACTCATTTTATAGGAATTTACAGGGTAAGTTCCTTAGATAGAACACTAAAGGACACCGCTCACAAATAGATCACAGATCAATACACCTGTATTCTTGATTTGGTTAAAACCCTGAAAGAGGGAAACATTCCATGGCTTGAGCCAACATGGCCACTTTAGGAAATTTATTAATGTAAAATAAAGAAAATTTACATAAGCTTCTCTCATGAACAATCACCTTAAAAATGAGCTTTATAACATAGCTCATGGTGTTACTTAAATCCATATACCTATATACATATACCAAAACATCACCAAACATGTACCAAAACATATAGGAAAGGCATATACGAAAAAACCATACCAAAAATGCTTTGCGTCAACTAGAAAACAAGGAAGGATACATAGCCCACATTTGTTCCGAAATCTCCCATGTAGCTTCATCAGGCCCAAAGTTCTTCCACTGCACTTTAACTTGCTCAATTTCTTTGTTTCAGAGCATGAGCACCTTTTTTTGCAAAATGCATTGAGGCTCCAGCTAAAATTCTCCATCTCGTTCCACCTGCAATACAGACCAGTCAATCAAATGATCAACATCTTCAACATACTTCTTAAACAATGATACATGGAAAACATCATGGAATTTCAATTTCAAAGGTAATGCAAGTCGATAGGCTATTGGTCTAATCCTCTCAATAATACTAAATGGTCCACAAAATCGTGGTGCTAGCTTGGCACATGTTCCAATTCGTAAGGAGCTCTTCTTTGTTTTTATGTGCAAGTACACCTATGCCACAAACTGGAACTCCTTGAACAGCTTGTTCTGATAAGCATAGATCTTCTGTCTATCTTGTGATGCCTTCAAATTCCTCTTGATTAACTACATTTCCTATTCCATGTCCACCAACATGTTCAATCCAATCAACACCTTGTTAACTGGATCGCTCCAATTGAAGCGATTATTGTAACTCTACTAATATAATTCCTTAAATGGACTAATCTTCAAATATTATTGATAGCCATTGTTCTATGTGAGCTCTATGAGCAGAAGATACTCTTTCCACTTTCAATGTTAATGCATCAGGTACATCCTCAACATGTCCTCCAATATCTTGTTGACCCTCTCTATCTATCCATCAGTCTGTAGATGATAAGTTGTACTAAAGGTCAACTTTGTGCTCAAACCTGCAAACAATTGCCTTCCAAAACTTGGAAGTGAACTTTGAATCCATATCTGACACAATCTTGTTTGAATCACCATGCAATTTGAACATGTCTCGAATGAATACCTGTGCTACATTGCTAGCTGGGATTTTAGACTTTACTGGATTGAAGTGTGCAACCTTCGTCAACCTATCCATGAAAAACATGATGGAATCATGTTGGCTCACTATCCTTAGAAAACATGTGATAAATTACATGGAAATAAGCTCCCATTTCCACTCTAGAATTGAAATCATCTGTAGTTGTCCACTTGGATGCTTAGACTCTACCTTCACACACTGACAATCAAAACACCTAGCCACAAACTCTGCTACATCCTTCTTCAGATTCGACCAATAATAAAATTTCTTCACTGCAGTTAATGTCTTCTAGTAGCTTGGGTGACCTGAATATGGTTTTGTGTGAAAATATTTCAAGATCACCTTCTTGAGCTCTCTGTTGCCTGTGACATATATCTTGTTCCTAAATATGACCAATCCATCTGTTGTAAGACAATAATACACATCCTATGCACTTGGACATGTACCACTACCTATACCACTACCCATACTCTGCTGAAACTAGTGCACAATCTCCATATACCTGACATTTTGTTGACCTGCCTCCATGATCCTATCCTATAAGTATATCCCATAGGATCTCATAGCTGCTAAGTGATTTACTTGTGCCCACCTACTAAGAGAATCTACCACCTTGTTTTCCTTTCCTTTGACGTATTATGATCTCAAATTCAAACTAACTGATTGTGGCCACCATCTAGCTTTTCTGGCACTCAGATTCAATTGGTCAAACAAATTCCTCAACCCAATGTGATCACTCATCAATACAAACCTCCTGCCAAGAAGATAATGCCTCCACATCTTCAATGGATGTATGATCGATACTAACCCAATATCATATGTCAGGTAGTTATGCTCGTTCTCATTTAGTTTTCGTGTCTCAAAGCATACCACTTGTCCATAATGCATAAGGACTCCACCAAGTCCTCTTTTGCAAGAATTTGTGCATACTACAAACTCCTTATTTTGATATGCAATATTTAACATTGGAGCATGTGTTAACAACTTCTTAAGTTGCTCAAAACTAGCCTCACACTCCTCTGTCCAGTCAAACTTCTAACCTTTCCTCTGTGATGATGTAATAGGATCAAAAATCTGTGAGAAGTTCTTGATGAACCTCCTGTAATAGTCTTCCTACCCCATGAAATATCTCATGTCATCCACATTTCTAGGAACTATCCACTCCATGATGGCCCTTGTATTTTCTCGATCTACTGCAATACCCTCCATAGAGACAACATGTACCAAGTAATGTACCTCAGTATGAAAGAAACTGCACTTGTTGATCTTAGCATACAATTGATGCCCTCTCAACAATATCAACACTGCTTCCAAATGCATGACATGCTCTTCCTCATTTTTATAATATACCAATTTGTCATAAATGAACACAATAACAAACTTGTCCAAATAAGGATGCAACGCATTGTTCATCAAACACATAAATGTAGATGGAGCATTAGTCAAACCAAATGGAACTACAACAAACTCATAATGCCCATACCTGGTTCGGAAAGTCGTCTTATAAATGTTCTCCTCTTTGATGTGTACCTGATGGTATCCAAATCTCAAGTCGATCTTAGAGAACATTGTTACTCCCTTTAGCTGATCAAACAAATCATCAATCCTCGGTAATGGGTAGATGTTCTTGATGGTCACTTTGTTCAACTACCAATAGTTAATGCATAATCTAAGAGTGCCATCCTTCTTCTTTACAAACAATATCGGTACGCCCCAAGGTGATACACTTGGCCTAATGTATCCCTTTTCAAACATTTCCTTCAACTACAAATTCAACTCTACCAGCTCATGCGTGTTCATCTTGTAAGGTGCTTTTGATGTTGGAGCTGCCCCTAGCACTAACTCAATAGAAAAGTTTGGTTCCCTGTGAGGTGGAAACTCCAAAATATCATCAGGAAATACATCTTGAAACTGTTGTAGAACTAGGTACCTTCTCAAAAAATCTGCATCGTCAGCTTCATTACCTTTTTCACTAGAAATATGCACAGAAAATAACACACACCCTTTCCTATGACTTGGCTTTTCTTGCATAAATGTCACCATCCTAACTGATGTGGCTTTCTTATTTCCCTGTAAGGCTCTTGGTTCCCCATTGTCATCCACACACTCAATTTCATTTTCATAATAATCCACCTTGGTTCTATGTAGGTACAACCAATCCATGCCCCACAACATGTTGTATGATCCCAACAACACTTCATTCAAATGTGTTGTGGTAGGAATACCATTTAAATCAAATGAACAAGCTTTTACCCAATAATGAACTTGCCTCTTCATACATGTCACCAATTGCACTAACCAAGATTCAGCATGCAATTCCTTACTCCAACCACACTTATCCATGAAGTTAGGACTAACATACCTATAATTAGATTGAGGGTCAATCAAAATACAAATAACTTGATCACAAATCCTACAGTCCATCTCAATGATTGATGAGTGCCAGTATTACAACAAGGATGCTGCAACTCCTGGGCTACCAACTTTACTTATGAACCTGGGGTTCATATAAACTTGGAGGTGATAGTGCTGTATGCACAAGTAAAAGTGATGGTTCTACCTGTTGTCACTATTTAGCTGGTGAGAGACCACTGGGATTCCAATCCATACTTCTATAGAGTCAGAAGAAGCTTGATTCTTTGATGGAAGAAGGGAAATCTACTCTAATAGAGCTACTCTACTGCAGTAATGGAAAAAAACCAACATGTAATGCTAAACCACACCATACCTGAATTAACCATTTAAGCAGCCATGCTAAGAAGAATTGGTAAATCAACACTAAAAAAATGCTACTATCTAAGTTGCAGAAGTAAAAAAAAGAAACATTACTAATGTGCAAGCAATAAACTAAACTAAATCTTTTTTGGTTTTTTTGATTTTTTTTTGGCAAAATCAAGTATGCAAACTAATTGTTCTTGTGGATGTGACAGGTAGATGGAAGGTGTTTGAGGATGTCTAGAAGGTTTATGAAGTGGTTGGATGCTGTGGAGGGGTCCTAGGAGGTGTTTTATGACTTTCTAGAGATTTCCCATCAATTTGGCCTCAAAACAGGCCATTTCAGGAAAACCTACAGGATGTACTAGGAACCTACAGGATGATCCTGTAGGAATTACAGGAAACCTACATGATACAACCAAGAGCTAATTGTGAGGTGTTGGAGGTATTGGGAAGCTTGGGAAAGGTGTGTGATGGGTGTAATGGAGTGTTAGAAGGTCTAGGAGCACTCAAGAGTCAATATTCAAGATAAGAGATGGCTAGATTCACTCAATGTATCTATGGGAATTTTAATGAAAAATGATGAAAAACTAGTGAGGGTGATGGTGAAACAAGGGATGTTTAAGGTGGATGGAGTGGAAGGTGGCTATTGGTGATGAAGTCTTGGTCTCCTCCTGAAGTACCTACTCTACTTAAAACATGTGTGTGTTCCCAGAACTATGCAACAAGAAAAATTTCCATAAAATAGAAAATCATGAGTCAATTTCCTATATTATGCATGAAGAAAGTTGTTGAAGGGAATGAAAGCATGAGAGATATTATTGCAGAAATGGAGATGGAAAAATATGACAATGAAATCTACCTTGCAAAATTAACCAAATACTGAATCAACGAGAACAAACTCCAAAGCTCATACAAGAACTAGAAATCTGTGTTTTTGGGGCTGCTGAAGGGTCCCCTCCTCAAGTCATGGTCCCAGAGGGAGGAAGTGAGGCCAAGACCTGCTGACAACCTTGTGGTGATTCCTTTTTCTCCTTGCTAATGTGCTACTTGAAAGAAGGCACAAATGGAAGCAAACTATCACACAACCATCTAATCTACACTGTTGTAGGAAATGCATGTACTAAGCAAATGAACAATTAAGCTATGAATCTACACTAGCATATATGTACAATAAAGAGGAGCCTTGGCTTCTAGGGTTGGGTCCTAACCCAAGAGCTTCAGCCCTTTGAGTTAACTCAGTGTTGGCTCAAGACAAAACTCTTTCTTGTTACCAGAATAATAGATTACATCAAAAACTGTCACAAGTCTTGCAACTTGAAAATAGAGTAGAGTGTTACAATAAAAATTTGAATCCTACTAAGGTCCTAGGCCTCTCTACTTATACATCTGAAGTCTCCAATTACTTCCTTAAAATTAGGGAGGCTCAGCTCCCAAACTTGAGATAAACGGGTGCTTTGTCTTTCACTTTCTCGGCTGCCTTCTAATCCTTATGATTTGGCTATTTGCACTCCAAGCTGATGGAGGAATATTTGAATGGAGGGGTAGTAAATGAGGAGGATTTACCTCCTATAATCCCTCTCCCTTGTCCCATTCTAGTTTTAACCTTGTTCTTTGCAAAAATTCCTTTGTTTTATCCTCTAATCCTACATTAAATGCACATTAGACCACAAAGCAAAATATCCAACTCTAACTCATCTCATAAACAAAATATAATCAAAAGTATGCAATAAGTTATGATAATAGTTGGTTTGACTAGGCTAGGAGGTGAATTAAGGCCCATATAATTACCCAATGATGAGGCTCATCATCACCTCCCTACTGAAAGCGTTGCTCATCCTCTGAGAAACTTTGTCAATATCCATATCCTTCATGGATCTGGTTACTGTGGTCTCCTCTTCCTGTTCATAGAAGCCTACTTTCTTTTCTGCCTCTTCCCACTGCCTCTTTTCCTCTTCTTCTTTTCTCCCTTCTAGAATCCCTAAGAGTAGTGGTGGACTAAGTTTTAGGCCTATCCAATTGACCTTCAACCTTTCCATAGATTGCTTATACATAGGTGTCCTGTAGAGTGCCTCTCTCAACCTTTGAGGGGAGTGATATTCACTTATCTTTAAGTTGTATGGCAGTGTGTTCCATCTCCTTAGGTAGACATGTATACTATCATCTACTAGTACCCTAAAGATGTCCTCAAAATTTGAAATTGCTTACCCTTGGGCAACAAGATATCTAGGTGCCAGCTGAGGATCATTTGCAATCAAATTATGGGTATTGATGAGGGCCATGGGATTTGATTATTCAGCTCTAATCAAAAGAGGTTTAGTTTTCTCTTTGGCCAATATGCTTTTCATCTCTACAACTCTTGACTCCTCATGGTTCATCCATGATGTTAAAGCCATTAATTGTAGATCTCCTAGCTTGGCAATAGGGTATCAAACATTCATGTCTATGAGGGCCATGTTGTGCAAATAAAACTCAGCCATTTTGGCCCTATCTGCTAGTGTGCTTTGATCACAAAGACAAATAAACTGCCTGTAGTCCTAAAATGGCATGGTTCCCCTCTGTTCTAGTGTATTAATCTAAAACTGTAGCCATTGTTCTTTGAGGTAGAGAGCATAGGATTTGGCTGGCATCCTACACTAGATTGCCTCCAAGGAGAGGTTGGCCATACATGCTTGTTGGTTCTCTCTTTCCTGCAGCTGTCCCCTTAGCCATGCATTTTCTGTCTCTAGTTGATTTCTCATTATAGCTTCTCTGTCCCTTAAGCCACTTAGCTCTCTACCCATTTCTTTGAGTTTATCTTCCATGTTCCCAATGTCTTCTACCCCCTTTGATTTTGCGATCTGCATCTATCGATGAGTTTTGGCCCTTTTTTTCTCAAGCTCGAAGAACAGTGGGATGGAAAATTTTTGAGGTATTACCCTACTTCCTTCAATAAACTGGTAATAGGAGTCCAATTTAGGTTGGGGGCTAGGTTCCTTTGTCTCTGGGTCCTCCTCTTTAGCTTCTTGCTGCTCCCCTACCTTTCTTTCTAGTTTTTGTGCCTCCTGTAGATTCAATAGAGTATCTTGTAGGACCTTTTTTTCTTCCTGTAGATTTTGTTGTGGATCGTGTAGGATTGCCTTACCCTTTGAGGAAGTTGATCTAGTAGTGGGCCTCCTTACATAGGTGAGAGGGGACTTTAGGGAAGGCATTTGCATTTTTGTGTAGGGGAATCTTCAATCTCAATAGGAATTTTTGTTGATGTTTGTGGCTTCCGCTGTATTATTGTTGTGCTATTTCTTGTCCTTAAATATAATGGGGTCTACCTCTTCCTTTTTCCTTTTTGCTTGATTGGGGTGCTGAGAGTAGTGAGGGAAGTTGCTGCCTCCCTCTCAGTGGCCTCTAGAGACACCCTAGGTGGATCCTCCTTGTGTTTTGTCCCCTCTATTCTATTGCCTTCTTCCTCTCTATTGTTCCTGTCTTCTTATTCTTGTAGATCTTCATCATCTCTATCAGTTTCCTCCTTAATTTCCTCCTCTATTTCTTCATCATCCTCCTTCTCTTCTCCCTCTTCTTCTTCATCTTCGTCATGTTCCTATGTGTCAGCTCCTTCTTCATCCATATCATCCTCATCTTGCTCTATATCCTCCTCTTCCTATTTTACTTCCTCTTCACTGACAGTAGGACTAACATCATAAGTGAGAGATTTGATGTCATCCTCTATTGGAATGTCTCTAAAAACTAACCACGTTATAGTGGTTATGAGGTTTTGGAGGGCATCTTCAATGAGGATCCTAATCAACCAATGGTGATGCAATTGTTGGGAATTCCCCTCCTTCACTTTGATGCTTGAGTCTATGAGTGATTGAAGTAAGAAATATGGTATGTTGAGCCTCTGGTGAGTGGGTGTTTCTACTCAAAATATTAATTCTTAAAGGGTATTGAAATGATAGCCATAGACAACACTATACCTACCCTCACATGAGATGTATTTCATGAGTTGGTAGCCTACCTCACTCCATGGGTATGGCAGACTTTCCCTCCTTACTCCATTTTTTCCCTCAGTGGGTTCTTCACCTTCTAAAAAGAATTTTCTTTTTGCCACCTAACTGTATCTTTTGTCTTCTTTTCTCCATGGGATTCCTAGGGGAAGTGTGGTGACCTTGTTGATGAGCTCTGGGGTGAGATCGATAGTGAGGCCCCTTATTACAATATTGGCATGGATTCTGTTTTGTGGAGTGAGGGAGAGAGAAAATTATTGAGCCACCTCATCATCATACCCTCTGAATTTTTCCAAAAACCCCATCCAGTTATGTCTTGTGAAGATTTCAAGCACTTGGGGGTGTTGTTGGATTCTCACAGTGTTTGTGGACTCTCTCCTATTAAACCCTCTTGTCATCTTGCTGGTGAATCTTGAGGAGAAAATGAGAGGGTTGAAACATTTTTTCAAATGTAGGAGTAAAATAGAGTTGACTGTATATTTAATTCCCTTCACACAGTTCCTAACTTCACTCAAATTTAGAGTATCTGTTACACAGTAAAATATCACTGTCACCTTGTCAGTCTCCCTACTGTGTCATAAACTCACATTCACCTTGACTATGCCCTCTGAAATGGCTAAAAACCCTCTTTGCCTAAGTTATTTGAATCATCGCGACTGTTCATTAAATAACTGCGCTGACTGGCGGAGGATAATGTAACTGTTGCGCTGCCAGCGCGGAAGCACACGTGTTTTCCACGCTGGTCCATTTTCACGGACAACGCGCCCTCCGTCTGTATCATTGTGCACTGACCAGACCTCTTCTATAATTGATTTGCGATGCCAGCGTGCCAACCCAGTTTTGCACCCGCGCTGATCCTGTTTAGGCGAGTTTGTTCTAACATCCAACCTTCTAGATGTCTCCAGACTTGGCTGTTAGCATTGTTGGGGTCGCCATCCTTTCTCTGGCATGTCTGTTCGACTGATCACCCACTTATCTTGGGGGAAACCTCATCCTTTGCCTATTCATGGAGACTCCTTCTCCTTTATAAGCCTCCTCCATTGCCCATGAGCAGCTAGTTTGGAACATATAGACTTTGATTGAGGATTCTTAGTGCATGAGTGCTGCTGCGTGTTGTAGGCATTTGGTGGTGTTGGAGTGAGAGTGTTGTCTTTGAGCTGAGGAAGGTCATGGACTTTGTGTGCCTATATGTTGGAGGAGAGGAGACCTCTTTGACTTGGGGAGATCTACTTGCGAAGGGTGATGCTTTTGGAGAGATATGCCGGGGCGTGGACCCTGCTAGGAGAAGGGGGAGCTCAGCGTGCAGGACCTTTGGTTGTAGCTTTAACTCTATTGTCTGATTAATTAAAGATTAGATGACTACCTTATGCGTTCCATTTCCCAATTTTTTCCCTATGAATTATTAATGTTATAAATTGTATCCTTCTGACTGATACATTAGTTGTTTTTATAGATTTGTATCGCTTGTTGGATTTGTTTCTCTCTTTTGCTTGTGCAGTGTCCGTCCGTTGAGGGATATGCAGAGGACTGTGATCGGCTGGAGCGAAGGAGCGAGAGGATCATCTCTTCGACAAACGTAGCATTGGAATCCAAGTAGGTTTCTTTTACCCACTTGTTAATTACAACTAGGAACCTGCAGTGTAGCATTGTTTGATTGTCGCTAGACCCCCATTGGGCTAGTAGGGATCGCCTTTATCCGTAGAGGGGATTTACCTCTCCAACAGTATCCTTGGTTCATTTACTTGCAAAGGGGGATGTAATTTTAGATCCTACCTCTTTATATTGGTTACAGTGGCCAATTCCATGATATCCCTTCTCAACTCTTCTTTGCCAATGCTGTAGACAACCTCTGTGTATCCTGTAGGAATTCTCGTGCATTCGCCTGTAGGAATTTCTGTGTAGTGAACGATGGATCTTTGCTTCTGGTGGGTGGCTTGGGTTATGAGAGCGACTCGAGTGAGGGAGTTTCAAGGAGGTGAAATGCATGAATGCATGCGAATGATGTTTTATTTCCTCTTATGGTGATTTGGGGTGAGGTGGTGTGCTGGCAGCAAAGGTACATTTCCATTTTTGGATTGTTGGTCCCCACTACCACCTCATCATTTCCCTCTCCTCGTAGTCATCTCCCACCTTGTAGTGTATATTTTAACCACTTTTTGTCGTACTCCTTCTCTATCTTTGAGTTGACTACAACCACGTGTGAGAGGACACCCGGTTGTGCATGTGTTGACTAAACAAAGCTGGCCAAGTTAACTGGCCACCTTTTCACTTATAAACCAACTATCTCATAACACTTATAATGTTTGACTACATGTTGCATATGAGAGAGTGAGCGGGATACTTACCTGTGGTTTCAATGCTATGCTACAGTTGTCAAAGACAAGAGGTGTTGTTGTGTATATTTGCTGCATGCCATTATTCTTCCTCCTCTTGCTATCTGCTAATGGTTTCTTTGTTTTTGCAAGTATCTATGGTTGAAAATATGATGTTGCTAATTTGGAGCTCCTGGATCGTCCTGGTGAAAACTTGTTGCTGGTGTGATTGGAATTTTGTGCGATAGGCTTCTACGAGATTTCCTACAAGATGTCCTGTAGCTGCTTCTCTCTCAAAATTATTTAATCATTTTTCTTGGTGGGGTTTTGAGGATCGTGAAATGAATGGGAAGAAGGAGTGGAAGAGTGGAGAGAAAAGGATTCTCAGGTAATGCTCTTTCATCCTCTCTATTTCCTCTTTTTTTCTTTTCGAAGACTAGAAGAAATTGTTGAAACTGATTTTTTTTTGAATGGTGAGTGCAGGGATCATGATGGTGGATGAGGTGAGGTGATAGATCATGAATAGGGTGAATTTTAGGGACCTAACAAGTCCATCATATGCCTTCATATTACTTCCTGTAGGATTTCTAGGTCACTGTAATTCCTACAGGATCATCCTATAGGTTTTCATGGGATCCTATAGGAATACAAGGGATCCTGTAGAAAAATAGTCTTTGCATAAATCGAAGCAATGGAGTGGAAAAATGAAAAAAATTATGGAGGGATGCATGGTAAGGAGTGAAGAAGATGAATATGTGAGAGGAAGGGGTCTCCTTGGGATCCTCTTTTTCTCCTTGACTGTCCTTCTCACCTACCTGCAAATGGAAATTTCATGATCTATCTATCTATCTATCTATCTATCTATATATATATATATGAAAAACAACTAGGTTGCCTCAGAGAGGTTTTCACCCATGGATCTTCTTATTCTCTTTTCATTTTTGTTCTTTTTTCTATTTTTCATCATTGGGCCACCTCAAAAGTTTTTCAACCCAAAGATGGGACTCAGGTGCCTCATGGAGGTTTTCACTTCAGTCCTTATTATTTTTTCTTTTTTCTCAGTGATTTGATGAGGGAGGAGCTGGAACTTTCTCCACCATCATCACTGTTTTATTGATATCATCAACGAACTCTTGTTTTGATAAAGGTCTCTTGTACATTTTCAATCAGTGTCCATTAACAACCAAAGGAATGGCTTCTTCATCTATGTTTCTAATTTGCACCGAACCATTATCATGGCATCATTCCACAACATAAGGTCCAAGCCATCTTGTCCTTAACTTGCCCTTGAATTCTTTATACCTAGAATGATATAACAATGCCCAATTGCCTTCCTGAAGTTGCTTCTCATTAATATTTTTATCATGCCAAATCTTCCTCTGAAGTTGAACTACCTCTGTATGTAGGAGGGCCTGCATTTTGAATTCATCCAAGCCATTCAATTGGAACAATATCTCTTTTGGTGCACTACTGAGATCCAAGTCTTGTTGGGCTTCCATCCTTAATGTGTTAGATTAAAATTCAACGGACAACAAAGCTTTTTTCCCTAAACCGGCTCATAGGGTGTGAATTCAATGGTGGTCTTCCATGTGGTATTATAGGCCCAAGTGGCCTCAACTAGTCTTTCTGCCAAATCCTTCCTACTGCTGCTCACCACCTTGGTTAATATGTTCTCTAGAGCTCTGTTGGTCACCTCCACTTGCCCAATATCTTGTGGATGATAAGGAGTGGAGGTCCTATGTTTGATCTTGTGATGGCTGAGCAGGTCTTTAATCATGTTGGAGGTCAACTGGCTACCTTGGTCTGTGACCAACTCTCTAAGGTACCCAAATTTGTAGAGTACATTATCCCTTAGGAACTCAGCCACCTTCTCTTCTGTTGTTGCCCTAATTGCCTTGGTTTCAACCCAGTTAATCAAATATATTTTTTTTGTAAACTTGGTAGATCTCTTTTTTTCATCTATTTTCCAAATTTTTTTACATCCATATGTTCCGGGTAGTCACCCACCCGAAGGAAACCAGATGACCACCAGTCAACTTTAAATCCTATCCAAAATTTAAATAAGTTCATAACAATCCATCCGCTATTTCTATGTTGACTATCTCTACTACTATCTCTACAGATCAACATAAACATGTTTGTTTTCTTCATCATATTCAAAATTCAAAGCTTTCTGGTTCGCTTGATCATTCCTCATCTGAGGATATTACCAGAGTTGGTGCCTTTGTGCTGGATTGTGGCATCTCGCTTCTCTATTCCATTTTCCACTTTATCTCTTCTAGGGTCTGCTCAATCCTTCCTAATGCAAGATTGTTCCGGTAAGTTTGAATTTGTATGGTCGCTATTTCCCTTAGAAGTTCAGCTCAGACTGGGTCCTTCTCTTTTTGTCTTCTTGTTTTCCAAATTTTTCTCCTATCATGTGCTCGCGATGGAGGGTCATGGCCTGTGCCACCACGGTTTTCATAACCCAGTACTGGTGCATGGTCTTTTTGAACAGGGATTGTCTTCCATTAGTAGCCCCTGGGTCTTGCACCATTCTTTCCCATTCATCCATAGGTATGTCTCTGTATCTCTACGCCTTACACCGTCATGTTTTCTGGGCAAACGGTGCCAAGGCGTTATAGGTCATTGCGGGATGCTATGAACTTGGCAGTTTCCTCTTCTGTTTGGGGTCACAACGTCATCCCTACCACAGGACTGTTTGTTTCCCAAGCCGCTCATTCTGCCGTTACGGCAGTCCCCACCAACCAGACCGTTTGTGTCGCAGCATCAACTCCAGTTGTGAGTGCGGTCACAGCTTCATCCGCTGTCACTTCTACCGCGGGCCCGTCTCGAGGTCCAACGCAGAGTGGTGAACCGTCTCCTTCTTCTAGAGTTGTGCACCCTGCA
>APFE031647750.1:0-18818 GCA_000404065.3 Pinus taeda
GATATGGTTGAGCCAAATCTCACTTTAGCCAGTCACGCTCGTGCCATATTCCAAGCATGAATGTGGGATCTCATGGAACAATCCATCAAAATTTATCTAGGGCTTCTAGAGGCCGAACCACCTCAACCCATCAAACAATGATTCCACTTCATGGTTGGACATCACAAACCATCATCAAATTGGTCTCTACCCAAGCCTTCTAGGGCTCCAGAGTGTTTGTTCCAACTAAGGCTTCCAGGACCAGTAACTAAACCCATAGCTGATGTCGGGCTTCCAAACCGTTTGTCCAACCAGAGCTTCCAGGACTTGTAACTCAACCCACCAAGGGCTTCCAGAGCATTTGTCCAACCAAGGCTTCTAGGACTAGTAACTCAAGGCTTCCAGAGCGTTTGTCCAACCAAGGCTTCTAGGAACTAGTAACTCAACCCAAGCTAAATGAAACATGAGAACCAACTAGAAAAACAAAGAAATGAACCCACAACACCTTGGTTATCTAGGAAATGGCAAGGTTAGGAAAATCCACTGTAAATCCAGGCAATCCTCCATGCCAATGACATATCATGACCAATAAACCACATGCATGTGCCATGCATGTCAAACTAGTGAGGAAAACATACATGCAACTCAGTGTCTACAAGAAAACCCTGTTGTAGCTGCTGATTTTGATGTCCTCTTGCACTTTCCTCCTCTTCCTTTGCCTTCTTGCTCCAAGAATATAAGTATGCCACACTCTCCAAGAGTGCTCTAAGAAAAATCTAACTGTCCAAGAGTATGAGAGAGAATAGAATGAGAGCTCAAAAACTGAACTCACAAAAGGCTCACACTGACCAAGCTTGAGTAAAAGCTTACCAACTGATCCTTTGAAGCATTTTTATCAATGAGGCCTCTATTTTCTTTATTTTCCATTATTTTCCTCCAATTTCCTCATCACATGCAATCTGTGACCGTTCACCTTCCTTTTCTTGTAATTTCATTTATTTTCATAAATAAAATGTCAATAAATGCCTCATGTCTTTCCAAAGCCTTTGCCAATTTCCTTAGCCATAATAAACCGAAGCGACACCCCACTAATATTTTTGCCCAATATTCATCTTGGAATACATGTCCCATGATGTCGGTCTTATATTTTTATATTTACATGGATTTTTTTACCCAGTGTTGTTACATAATCTTCCCCTGTGGGGGAACACCATCCTTGGTGTTCAATGACACCTATAACCAGAAAGACCGCTGAAAACAAAACATACTACCGATGGAGCTTTATAACATAGCTTGTTGTGGTATTCACAATGACCATCTGCTAAAACATGAAAAACATACTGTTCACTGGACCTTTATAACACAAATCATTACAATATTTACAATAATAACCACATATACACACATACACATTTGCTTCACCCAAAAAATTCTCATAATGTCTATTGAGCAGCTTTATAAGTCCAGCTCAATACAATATTTGCAATAATACACACATATACACATATGCACATTTTCTCAGCCAACAAATAAAAGGATACGATGCCTGCATCTGCAACAAGGGAATCTAGAGGCTCACACTTCCACCATCAAAGTAATTCCAGGATTCACCTCCTTCCCAGGAAGTACAGAATCCACTGCAAGGTCGAATCTGCATCCAATGTCCAACACTATAATCCAGCGCCACTTATCCTCTCAATGGACAGTTACCAACTCATTGTTCCAGGGCACACTTACAATGTGCATTTGATTCCATTTGAAAACGTGTTTATGTTTCTAGACCCGCCAACATGTCAGGGGATTGCCCCGGTAAGAAGTCCCAATTAGACCTCAGATTGTTTGGAGGAGTAGTCCAAGTAGTGGGTAGTAAAGCTATGCCTTGACTGCGTTAGCACATAGAGATAAGCAAGATATCCTTGTTGGAAGCAAGTGTGTGACCTTGTAGCAAGTCATGAGAGATGCATGGGGAGGTTCTAACATACGGAAGAGGAAAATAAGTGTATCCCTTAGAAGCCTGTAATAGTATGCAACCTGAAAGGAACACACGAGATGAATGACATCACAAACTGGAAAGAAAAATAGTCGACAATCCAAAGTGATGAGTTAAGCCAACAACACACTTCAATAAGATTCATACAATTGGTGAGCCTCATCATTGGGTAATTATATGGGTCTTAGTTGGCCTTAATTCACCTTCTAGCTTAGTCAAACCAACTATTCTCACAACTTATTGCATAATTTTGATTATATTTTTCTTATGAGATGAGTTGAGTTGGATATTTTTCTTTGTGGTCTAATGTGCATGTAATGTAGGAATAAGGGATAAAAGCAAGGAAAAATGCAGGAATAGAGGATAAAAGCAAGGAATTGAGGCAAAGACCTTGGTAAAGACTCGAATGGGACAAGGGAGAGTAAATTATAGGAGGTAAATCCTCCTCATTTACTACCCCTCCATATGAATATTGCTCCATCAGCTCGGATTGCAAACAACCAAATCATGGGACTAGAAAACAACCGAGTTGTAGGAATTTACAGGGTAAGTTCCTCAGACAGAACTCCAAAGGACACCACTCACAAACAGATCACAGAACAAAACACCAATATTCTTGACGTGGTTAAAACCCTCAAAGAGGGAAACAATCCACGACCTGAGCCAACGCAGCCACTTTAGACAATTTATTAATAAAAGAATGAAAATTTACATAAGCTTCTCTCATGAACGGTTAACCTACAAATGACCCTCCATGTTCTTTAAATAGAGATCATGGACCAATTGGGTGTTAAGCCATGGATCAAGCATCGGTAATACTGAGGAGAGAATGAACCATCGAATAAATTCATGTCTAGAACATATCGTGACCGTCAGATTGTAAGTTACAAAAGTACATAAT
This sequence comes from Pinus taeda, assembly GCA_000404065.3. Lineage (NCBI taxonomy): Eukaryota > Viridiplantae > Streptophyta > Pinopsida > Pinales > Pinaceae > Pinus > Pinus taeda. The sequence continues at coordinate 2,871 of APFE031647750.1, forward strand.
AAAGAAACACACTTTACCTAACTCTACTCTAGACCAAGTTACACTTAACTATTTCCTATGTGTCGGAATATCCTAACATGAGCAAGTGAAAAGAACAGAAAACAATTTTTCTTGAGTTGGGAGCCAAGCCTCCCTAATTGGAAGGAAGTCGTTAAGGACTTCAGATGCATAAGTAGAGAGGCTTAGAACCTCAGTAGGATTTAGACTTCTATTGTAAAAACTCTACTTTATTTATGAGTTGCAAGGATTGTGACAATTTGTTCTGTAATCCATGGTTTTCATAATGAGAATGAGTTCTATTTTAAGCCAGCTGTGAGTTAACTCAGAGGGTTGAAACTCTTGGGTTAGGGCCCGACCCGAGCAGCCAAAGCTCCTCTTTATTGTACTGTTATGCTAGCATAGACTCATGTTTTCTATTCATTTGCTTAAGAAGCATAGATTCATGGTTTTCTGTTTTATTTGCTTAGGTAGCTTCATTTTCATTACAACAATACAATGTAGATTATTCATGTTTTTTCTGTTCATTTGCTTCAGTAGCTGCATTTACTGTAGTTTACTTCCATTTGTGCCTTCTTTCAGTTTACAGGTTAGATAGGGGAAAAGATCACCATAAAGTTGTGCACAGGTGTCTCGCCCTCATCTCTTCCCTTTGGGACCATGACTTGAGGAAGAGACCCTTCAACAACCCCAAAAACACAGGTTTCTGGTGCTCGCATGAGCTATGGAGTTTGTTGTTTGATGCAGTTATTTGTTCACCCTCACTGTTTTTTCTGTCATTTCCTTTGAAACCTCCTTCAACACGTTCTTCATGCATCACTTCCTCGCCATCTAATCCACAACAAACCTTCACAATCACCGTCTGATTCATTATTTTCTCCAACTGCTGCCTCATGTGAAGTCTTCCACTTACTTTATGCGATTTAATCTCCACCGTCGATCTGTCTCTTGATCCGACGACTATTGCATCAACTCAACACTTTATGCACTTTAAACCCCCACCATCGATCCGCCTCTCCTGATCTGACGGCTATTGTGTCACCCGATCGCCAGCTAGCTTTGCCAATATCCACCGTTGATCAGCCCTGCCTGATCCAACGGCTATCGCACAATCTCGCGCGGATTATTGCACGACTGTTATCTGCCTGAGAGCATTCAAGAAAAGTGGTTTTCTCGTGCTACGTGTCACGCAGTAAGGATAATTGCGTGAAATTTTAGAATTCCACTTACGGCCTTGAGGGCGCGCGAGAACCTACTTACCGCCTTAGAAACCCGCTCCATCATTTCTGCACGTTTATTTTCCCTGCGATACGATATTCGCCATCCATCCTCTGGTTAATATTGCCGTCCATTTCTTGACTTAATCCGCGTGATAAGATCTCAGCTATTCATCGCTTCATTACCCTGACTGTCCATCTCTTGAATTAACCTCCATGATAAGGCCTCAACAATTCATCCTGTTCATCCATCTAGTCACTTAAGCCTTCGCGATAAGATCTCTGCCGTTAATATGCTTCGTTACCCTGTCTGCCCATCTCTTCACTTAATCCCTCGTGATACAATATCCGCTGTTCATCTGCTTCGTTACCTTGTTTGCCCATCTCTTGACTTAATTCTTTGCAATAAGATCTTTGTCATTCATATGCTTCATTAACCCTATTCATCTATTTATTCGCTTAAGCCCCCGTGATAAGATCTTCACCATCCATCTTCTGCTCATTGATCAATCTAACGGTCCCTATGCACTACTGCGTCCTTAAGTCCTCCTTTCATTGATTTCGACCTTTGATTGCTCTTCTGCTTGAAAACCGATTTAGCTTAAGTTTCTTTGCTTACACCTTAGTGTAGTTTAATGCTCTTTACCTTTTGCAACTTTGATAGCAACATTAGGTTGGTGATTGTTTTAGCAATTCTGCTTAGCATAACTATTTTATTGGTTAATTAGGTTATGGTGTGGTTTATCATTACACGTTGTTTTCTTCATTACTACAATAGATTAGCTCTCTCTTAGAATAGGTTTTCTCTTATTCCATCAAATAATTAAGCTTCTTCTGACCCTATAGAAGTATGGCTTGGAACCCCTGGGGTCTCTTGCCAGATAAATAATGACAACAAGTAGGACCTTCACTTCTATTTGTGCATATAGCACTGTTACCTCCAAGTTTGTACAAACCATGGGTTGATAAGTAAAGCTGGTAGCCCTGGGAGTTGCAGCATTCTTGTTGCAATACCTAGGCTCATCACTTTTTGGCGCCGTTTCTGGGGAGGTGTCTAAGTAGAATGTGATTACTATTTTCTTCTATTTCGAGTCTCCAACTTTATTTTCTTCTACTTCTTATCTTCAATTTTATTCCATTAGTTTATTTTTGCAAAAGTAATCTAGTAGCTTCCTTTCCTTCATTTGTCATTATCTGCTTTCCTTTCTATTCTACAAGTACTTTATAGATTTAAAGAAAATCTTACAAAAACCAACCCAAAAACATTTCCTTTCATGCCTCGTAGGAATAGTGACAATTTAGGGAAATTCTTGACAAATACCCCCACTACATTCAACAGTCAACCTTCTCGCTTCTTTGGTGACTGTGAAGTGGAAGAACCTTTAGGTGATCAACCTTACATATTTGAAGAACCTACAAGGGAAGAAGAAGAGGAAGAACCCTTTCCTACTGAACTAATGGCTGAAAACCAACATGACAGAGCAAATAGAGAGAGAATTGAGAGTGCCTTCCCCATCAAGGAGACTAATGGGGACACTAAAATGAAGAATATAAGCCCCTCTACTCTACCTCATTTCCATGGCCTGACAACTGAGGACCCTGACACTTTCCTATTTGAGTTTGCTGTTATATGCCGAACCTATGACTATACAGATGATGAGAAAAAGTTAAAAGTGTTTCCATCTACCCTCAAGGATGTAACATTGCTGGTTCATGGGTTTACCTGGAGATAGCATCAGAACTTGGGCTCAGATGTAGCAAAATTTTAACAACAAATATAGGGACTACTGTAGGTCAAAGGATACTAAAGAAGAGATTTTTAGGATGACTAGAGTCCAGGATGAATACTTAGAGGACTATGAAGAAAGATTCTAGCTCAGTTACTAAAGGGCCAAGTGTACACTTGAACCTGAGTCACTAAAGTTGGTCCTACTTAGAGGAGTAAGGGAGGATCTTTTGGATACCTTACATATGATAGTAGGAGGGGATATCTACCAATTACCCTATGAGGATATCAAGACTATATTTAGAAACCATTCTAGGGCAGTCAGGAAAAAGGGTAGGGGTAGTCAACCTATGGCCAATACATCATCCTCCAACTTATCCATCAAGGGTGAAATTGGAAATATGCTGGAAGATTTCAAAATTGACATGTTGCAAACCCTTGCCTTGTAATTGGATATCATGAACATTAAAAGGAAGCAAGAGGAAGCGAAAAGAGCCCTGGCCATCTTTTGTCCTAGATGCACCAGGAGGCATCCTAGGAACGAATATCCATTGAACTGTATTAAGATTTGCGCAGTTTGTGAAGAAAACCATTCCATAGACAAGTGACCTTCTTTACCTGGACTCAAAGTTGTATATCAAGGAGCTGAAGGGGTCACTGAGAAACTTTTCTACATCAACCAAAGGAGACCTCCTGGGCTTAGACCATACCAGTAGGGTATGCAAGGGCCATCCCATGCATATTACAACCCCAACAAAACCACAACTATAACTTCTTGGGGACCTCCTTCTCATCCTTCTTGGTCTACCTCAATATCATTCCCAACGAACCAACCAGTCATTTCAACCTTATGTTCAGTCACACATCAGAGGAATACCCCACTCCAGGGGTGGAGGCCCCAATTCAACAATGTTCCAGATCTATTGCCTCCACCACCTACCCAACCACAACTCCTGCACTCTGCTCCACCCAAGCAACCCCAAATGACTGCCCAGCCAAATCTGAACCCAAACAATAGGCAGGCCCAACAAGCATACAATGGAGAGACATCATACCCAGCTCATGCTATAGAAATCCAGGAGATCAACCTAAGATATGGGAGAATTCTCCCTGATAACCAACCACCCTCTCCACATAGGGAGGTTGAGGAGGAAAGAGAGGAAAGCAACCTTAAGGTAAAACCACCCTTTCCTGAGAGATTAACCCAACCACTCCAGCTTACCCTATAAGAAAATGAACTTTTGGGAGAATTGAAATATCTATGTGTAAAGATACCCCTTCTCCAGGCAATCAAAGATGTTCCCATTTACAATAAGTTGATTAAGGAGAAATGCTTCAAGTATCCAAGAAGAAGAAAAAGGGACGCCCCTACCATTAATGTCATTGGGCAGTTGTTTTACTTAATGCTGGGGCAGGTAATATGTTCAAAATATTTGGACCTTGGAAGCCCTGTAGTAGATGTGCACATCAATGGAACCATTGTCTCACACACTCTGATTGATCTTGGGGCTGCCATTAATGTGATGACCAAGGACACCATGCTCAAGCTCAACCTCCAAGGGTCATTGAGGAAGACCACAAGAATTCTGCAACTTGCAGATCGTTCCATAGTCACCCTTGAGGGAATTGTGGGGGATGTGATGGTCTCCATTGAATCCTAGGAGTACCCTGCAGATTTCCTAGTTCTTCAGCCTAAGGCTAAGATTACTGGTTACCCTCTCATCCTTGGGAGGCCATGGTCGGCCACAACTGATGCTTACATTAGCTGCAGAGCTGGGAATATGACCATCAAGAATTGGCATATGTCCAAACAATTAGTCCTATGCCCTCCTGCTCAACCTACCCTAGATTATGATTTACCTTTATGGTTGGAGGAGGAGGAAGAAGATGAGGTTTATTCTGCCCAACTTTATGCTTTGGAAGCAGTCATAGGAGGAGGACAATAAGATGAGGATGACTTAATTAAACAACTGCTCCAAAGTCCAACTCCTAGTTCACTACCATTAGAAGAAGAAGTAAGGGAAACCCAAAACAATCATCCAATTGACTTATGCTTGGCCAGTTCCAACCCACTCCATGTCAAAACCTTAGAATTTGGCCCAGAGAAAACTTTGAAAAGTAATCCATCTCTTTCTGTTTTAGAAGAGGAAAATCTATGCAACATGTTGAGAGAGAACCTAGAAGCCTTTGCTTGGAGTTATAAGGAAATGAAGGGAGTACACCCCTCAGTGTGTACTCACGACATATACATCAAAGAAGGTTGCAATCCAGTCACGCAACCACAAAGGAGGATGAATCCAACTCTTAAAGACATAGTCAAAGAAGAACTGCATAAACTGCTAGATGCAGGATTCATTTACCCTATCTGAGACAGTGAGTGGGTCTCTCCTTTAGTGTTAGTTCCCAAGAAAAATGGTAAGCGGAGGATTTGTGTTGATTATAGGGAGTTGAAAAACACCACAAAGAAGGATCATTTTCCCCTACCCTTCATTGACCAAGTGCTAGATGGCCTGGCAGGAAGAAGTTTTTTTCTTTCCTAGATGGATTCAGCGGGTACAACTAAATCCAAATCTGCCTAGAAGACTGGGATAAGACCACATTGACCCGTCCTTGGGGTACTTTTGCGTATAAGGTCCTTCCTTTTGGCCTAGCAATGCTCCTGCCACCTTTGAGAGAGTGGTCTTGAGCATTTTTGTTGAATTAGTACATGATGATATGGAAATCTATATGGATGATTTTACACCTTATGGTTGTGATTTCCAAGAAGCCCTGACTAACCTAGGCAAAGTATTGCATAAATGCATTGAAATGAACCGGTTAGTGTCAGTCTTTGCAGCCTTCCTCCAGTGATCAAACATGCTCTTACAAAGTGATTTTAAGGTGTTAAGGTCAAATTTTGTCATTTCAATGAGTCTTCAAGAAAAATTTGGTCACTAGGTATTAGGTCTAGGGTTTGTTTTCACTCCTGTCAAAGTTGTCCAAATTTCGGTCCATGTCACCATTCAGCTGATTGTACCATTATTTAGGGGGTTTTCATCATCATGTCATGTTCCACTGGATCATTTTACACCTTGTTCATGCTTCAATTGTGCCTAGGTAAGGTTCATTACCCTCTCCTAGGGTTTTGAAAGTCATTTCTCTTGGATGGTCAAATCATCGGCAAAACTTGTATCCTGATGTTCATACACCTTCCCCTATCCTTAATGTACCTTATAACATTTCCCATCACTGAGATCCCCCAAATTCCTCATTTTCGCACAAGCCCTAGTTTCTTGCTACAACTTGGCAATTTTCTAGGCTAGGCCTGTGTTTTGCCCTTTTGGACCCATTCCCCTCACTCAATCTTTGAAATTCCACTTTCCCCTACTTCCTGACATCCCTCCCTACTTCTCAAAATTTCCTCAAGAATTTAGAAGCCCCTTATCCCCTTCATTTCGCTTCATTTGAACAAATCCCCTGTTCCACACATCGAGATAGGTTTTACTCCAATGATGTTCCTGAGTGTTATGCTTCTTAACCTGCAAATGATACCCAAATACAGAATATGCGAAGAAAAGATATCCAGAACACAAAATAGCGAAGACTTTATTATTCAGAGAGTAATGTTCACTTGCCTCTTCGAGGGGGCAACCTCCAATAGAGCAGAGCTCGATTACCAAAAATAAGACACGATGCTCCTCGCAGGGAGTTACTATCCTTTATATATGACTCCTACAAGTAATACCACGGGTTAATACCGCTTATTACTAATACCGTCGGCCCATTTGCAACTAACTGTGGTTCCTTTATTAATTGCGGATTAACCACTTACAATTATTAATATGGGCTTTATTGACTCTTAACTATGACGTGGTCCCATTACATAGATAAGGGGGTTAGGGTGGGACCCTAACACTGAGCAATAAAAGATGAATTTGGGAAAAATGAGAGAGGTTTTTGTCCATTCATTCAATCTAAAGCATCAAAACTATTTCCTTCCTTGCCCCAATTAGAACTCTGCAAAAACTAGGCCTCATCCCTGGACCCAAATTTGCCTCTTTCATTTTCCAACTCAAAACCCCCAAAAACTCAAATCAAATCCTTGCACTTCATACCTAGCCTAAAATTAGTTGTAAAATCAATCATCTCAAGCCCATTTGATTATTTTTTGCTGAGATTGACCCAAAGAGAGCCCTCTCCTGTTCTCGTAGGGCTAGCTACAAGGCTGAGCGTGGTTTGATGTGGACCTAGAAGCTTACCTTTTTAGCCTGAGGTAAATCTAGGCTCTAACATAGTGGCGACCATACTGGGGACGAAAGTTTATTTTCATTGTTTGGCTTTGTAGATTACAGACGGAGCCTGAAGTTAGCCAGGTAGCCTTCGAAACTCTTTTGCTTTACATTAGCGAAAGTAGATGAATGTTGCTTTAGTCAATCTTCGGTCTAGTTTATAAACTGAATATCTGATCTAAATGATCACCCCAGTACATGTATCAAGTTTAGATTTGATTGTTGATGGTGGACAACGATCAGACATTGGAAGGCTGAAATCATTCACTTGGCGATTCCAAATAATTTTCAAGATCAGATCCAAAGACTCCATTGGAGGATGAACCCAGCCAACAAAAACATGAAAGGACAATATGGAAAGATCAGGTATTCAAGTTGGAATTTCGTCCAAGACATTTTGTTCTTCATTCTAAATTATTTCTTCTCTTTTCCCGAGAATGTCAAGAAGGTTTTGCAAAGTATACTATATTTGAGAAGAGATCCTCGGCCTGCAGTTGATTCTTTCCCTTTGAAGATTGTAAATACCAAAGATTTGCATGCCTTTGAGCTTGATCAAGACCCCTTTTCTGAATCTTGTGATGACCATCTTCAAACTGATGAGACTAATAAGACAAAGATTAATTCTACAACTTCTGTACATACCCCATTACCTTGTAAAATTCCAGATTGATACAAGCCTCTGATTTTACCTCATATATTCCATTCTTTCCCTAAAAATCATGATCTATATCTACCAAGATTTGATGGTGACTATAACAACATCACTGCTGAGAGACATGTTCTGAATTTTGAGTCCTTTCTTGAACTTTTTGAAGTTGATGGAGAAGATGTCAGTATTAGGCTTTTTGCTCTTTCTTTGCAAGGCAAAGTCAAGAGTTGGCTCAAAACCCTGCCTGATGCGAGCATCTCAGATTTCCAGTAGTTCGTCAAAGCTTTCCTCGATAGGTGGGTGATCAGACAAAACCCTTTCTTGATTATAGAAGAATATAACCAGCTGAAAAGATTGCTAGGGGATACAGTACAATAGTTTTCTTCCAGATTTAACCAGGTTTATTATTCAATGCCTGTTAATATAAGACCTCCTCCTATATCCGCTCTCTTTCACTACCCAGGTGCATTTGATCCAGAAATGGAATTCCAACTGAGAGAAAGGAATCTTGCAACACTTGAAGAGATGCAGAACAATGCAGTAGATGTAGAGGCTTATTTGCTGATTCGAAGGGCAAAGTTAAAGGAAGAAGAGACGAAAAACATAGATCCGGATTAATCAACATCTCTAGAGGTAAAGCTTGACATTTTGGTAAGTCAGTGGAAGAGATGATGCAAAAGATCACCGCAAGGAATGGTTATGATGTTCAAGCCTATGGCTCATTGATTGAAGAAGAACCAGTTGCTGATCCAAAATATTTTCTTTCTTATCCTATTTTTCATAGATCTGATAATGATTGTTTTGTAGATCATCTTGGAGAAGAGAGATCTGTTGATATGACATGCATTCTTGATGATGTGTTTTATGCTGACGAATTGCCTCAGTTTGATCAGTATGATGACGATTATGTTCTCCAAATAGAAGCTAATCTTGTAGACAAATCAACAGCTAGTTTGTGGGAGGAAGAAGTTCACTTTCAACAGTTCGAATACAGTGATCAGTCATCACATATCAGCTATGGAAATGACGAGGAAAGTGCAGCAAATTTTGAAGTAAGTGAATGATCTTTGCCTTTTTGTTTTGCTTCATTTCAGTTCATCAGAGACACCATTCATGCAATCAGAAATCAACTGTCGACAAGTCTTGATCTGAAACTTTTTGAGGGAAATGAAAACCTTGTTCAAGACTTCTCATATCCAGATTTGCAGCCCCCGAATGCCATTGATTGTCAAGTTGCAGATGAGGACATGGAAACTGGAAAAATGATACAAGATGATTCCATACCATTTTGTTTTGAATTATTTCAGTTTTTGAAGGGTAAATTTCATAGTAAATCTTCAAATGAACAACTTGTAGGAAGTCAACAATTTCTCAGTTTTAATGTTGAGGATGAGACAGATAGCGAAATTCTTGTGCAAGTTGTTAATGAGAAATCTTCCCCTGAAATGATTGATGAAATCATTTCGGATACAAAACCCTCCCTAGCACCAGATTTGCAGCCACCAGACACAATTGAAGATCATATTATAGATGAAGGTGTGGAAGCCAAAATACATGATTTAATGATGCAAGAGGATTATGTACCTTTTTGTTTCGAAGCATTTCAATTTATAAGGCATAATATTCGTAATATCTCTAAAGAAAAAGATGAATAGCCAGTAGGATGTTATACAGTTTCAAGGGATACATCACAACAGTCTTCTCAAATTTTTTATGATCCTATTGCTGATGTGTTGAATGATGTTTGTAGTCAAAGTCCTTCTCCTATCTGTGAGCTTGACAAAAGTATTCATACAAACCTGATCCAATAGTCGGTTTCTTTGTTTTTCAGCAGGAGTCTCATCACAAAGCTCAGATCAAAGTTTGCATTCATGGTATGAAGAAAAGAGAAGTAATCCATTGGATGAGCTAAGTCCCAGTGTGCATGAAATTCAAGATCCTTATGCAGTGTTTTTGGAGGAGGATAGAGAATCCATATTATTCAATGGATCTGTTCACAAGTGTTCATGGGAGTTGCCTTTCAGTAGTTCTCTCTTGTTGTGCATAAGCAAACACTTGCGGAGAATTCAAACAGCAGCTGGAATACTTACTTGGTTGCATTGGTTGTTTCATTTCACTTGATCAGGTGATGAATGGAACAACTAGAGTAGGTTGTATTGAATAAGCTCTACATTGAGCATTTTTTCTAGTCTGTCGGTTGTGTTTAAGTATCGAGTTAGTTTTTAGTTGAGTGAGAGTCAATTTGTGTCATCAAGTCATCAATTTTCAGTCATGCATTTCAGCTTGAGTTTTTGACTCTATTGCCCAATGGATAAGGCATTGGTCTGCTCTCCCAAAGATCTGCCGTTCTTGGCACCTCCAAGGAGATACCATCCCCATTGGAGCTAATGTTAGTGTTAGTATTTGCAGCCTTCCTCCAGTGATCAAACATGCTCTTACAAAGTGATTTTAAGGTGTCAAGGTCAAATTTTGTCATTTCAGTGAGTCTTCAAGAAAAATTTGGTCACTAGGTATTAGGTCTAGGGTTTGTTTTCACTCCTGTCAGATTTGTCCAAATGTCGGTCCATGTCACCATTCAGCTGATTGTACCATTTTCAGGGTTTTGTCATCATCATGTCAAGTTCCACGGGGTCATTTTACACCTTGTTCATGCTTCAGTTATGCCTAGGTAAGGTTCATTTCCCTCTCCTAGGGTTTTGAAAGTAATTTCTCTTGGATGGTGAAATCATCGGCAAAACTTGTATCCTAATGTTCATACACCTTCCCCTATCCTTAATGTACCTTATTAAACACTTCACATCACTAAGATCTCCCAAATTCCTCATTTTCACGCAAACCTTAGTTTCTTGCTACAACTTGGCAATTTTCTAGGCTAGGCCTATGTTTTGCCCTTTTGGACCCCTTCCCGTCACTCAATATTTGAAATTCCACTTTCCCCTACTTCCTAACATCCCTCCCTACTTCTCAAAATTTCCTCAAGAATTTAGAAGCCCCATATCCCCTTCATTTCGCTTCATTTCAACAAATCCCCTGTTCCACACATCGGGATAGGTTTTACTCCAATGATGTTCCTGAGCAATAAAAGATGAATGTGGGGAAAATGAGAGAGGTTTTTATCCACAATAGGCCAAAGAAGAAAAATCTCCTTCACTTTTTACACAAGTGTCATGGTTTTAGAGAAATGTCAAAAATATAGTTGCCTAGGGAGAATTGATGCACCTCTGAAGTTACTTTGGGACAACCAAGTTTTCTCCTAGCTTGGTTGGACAAATGACTTATGTGATGAGTCAAATGATAACTACACACAAGGAGCTTTCCAAAAAGCTATCATGATCTCAATTTGGAGTTTAGGAACACCTTCAAACGTTGATTGCAACAACACTCTACCTTGAGGCAACCTTATTTGACACATTTTGACCAGTCTTGGGAGATTTCATTTTTGATAGGGAAAATGAACTCTAAATTAAAAAATTCCAGTTGGGTTGGAAAGTAGACTCCAATACCTTTCCAACACGCTATCCTACACCCAATTTGGACACCGGGAAGGCCTACAAAAGGCTTCTGGAAAAAGTGCTACGCACTGGGCAGGTGGCGCGGCGCATTGGGCTTTGATTTCCAGTGTAAAATAACAAGCACGCGGCGCATTGGTAAGGCGCAGTGCATTGGGCATGTTGTGCAGCACATAGAGCCAGAACTTAAATTTTTGTCATTTGTTTAAAAAAAACTCCAATCCGCTTGGTTCTTCTCGCTCCAAGAAGTTTATGAAATTGTCATTAACATGTTTGATGCTCATTGAAGTGGATTATGAGAGTTTGTGATGTCAAATTGCAAACCTTATTACTTTGTTTAAAGCTTCTCCTTAGGGTTGTGTTTTGGTCTCTTGGTGCCAAAGACTCCTTTTCCCCTTCACCATTTTGATTCTTCCCCTCACCTTAAACCCATCATCCCTATTAAATCCCTTGTTCCTCTACATCCCAAAATCACTTATTTCTAAAGTCCTATTTTCCTATCCCTAAACCATACCATACCCTATTACTCAATTTTTCCCATATCATTCGCAAAATTCCTAAATCCCCAAACCTCGCATTCCTAAAACACAATCAAGTGACTGTCCTCACATTGCAAACTTCACTTGATTGAACCATACCCTTTCCCTCACTCCATTATACCCACTGTTCCATATTTCTCACAGTCCCTCATTTCCCTTTGGCATATTTGGCACTTGGAGACAAGGAAATCAAGTCTTCATTTCTCATTTTCAACCAATCTAACATACACTTGTCATACACATTGCAACACCATGACGGACACTGATTCATCATATGAACACGACAATAATTGCACCATTGAACTGTATACACCAGGAGGGTACTGAGGAGGTGCAAAACGCATGATCGGCTCCAAATCTTGGCTGAAGCCTCTTTGGCTGAGCATGATACTTGATGAGGCACCTTCAGTCCAAATTTCAAGGAATTTGGAGAAAATTTTGTCATATTTGATTTTTGTGGTTACAAAAGAGAGTTTTCTGCCCAATGCGTAGCGCCACTTGGCGCTCGCTTATGGTTGGGACATCTTCTAGAGGAAAACTTGATATTTTTGGGTTTTTTTTTATGATAAATTATGCATGCTCAAGAATGACCGAGAGATTTCATCAAGTTCTAGGTGGCCTAAAGGGTCAAAAACACCTTGAAAATGGCCTTTCTGCCACTTTTTCCACACACAGGAAGCAGTCTTGGGAGATTGGATATTTGGAGGGGCAAATGGACACCAAATCCATAATTTCCACTTGGGTTGGAAAGTAGATAGGCAAGGCTTTCCAAATAGCTATCGTGAGCTCAATTGTGACTTTGGGAAGTGTCTCAAAATCAGCTCCAAATTGGCGTGACGCATAGAGAAATTTGGCCTCATTTTCACTCTTCAGCTTAGACATTCGCCCAGTTTTGACTAGTTTTAATTTTTGATGTAACTATTGATCTACCATGATGTAATATTGGCACATTTTTACTTGTTCTAGAGGATTAATTCACTAAAAAGGGAAAATTAAATGAATAAATCAATTTCCTAGCATATAGAGGCAAGTTGTTTGATTGCCTAGATTTCAGTTCCTTGTTTATAATTGGTTCAAACAGCTCCTAGAATGATGAGCTCGACCCCTATAGGCAAGGGAATGGGTTTGTCTTGTCTACATTATGTAATTTATAAGTCATTTTCATGGTTGGACACTTGGGATTGTTTGGCACTTCATTGTACATTCATTTTCAGTAGTTTTGGCAAAGGAAAGTCTAGGATTTTGCAGCACTTGTTGGAATCCATGTGGCTCTGTGTTTTGATGGTGTTTTTATATATGTAATCGTAAGTTCACTGATGTTTATGTGTATCATTTACCCTTCTCTTTTCTTCTGAAATTAAACAAATGAGTGATTAAAGTAGAATTCATTGGACTGCTATGCTCTGCCTTGAAATTTTGTTTAATTTTCAATGTTTTCATCTGTTTGAGGAGGACTCTTGAGACCCTCTTTCCCTCCTTAGCTCCTCACTAGTATGATGCATCCATTCATTCAATCTAAAGCATCAAAACTATTGCCTTCCTTGCCCCAATCAGAACTCTGCAAAAACTAGCCCTCTTCCCCAAACCCAAATTTGCCTCTTCCATTTTCCAACTCAAAACCCCCAAAAACTCAAATCAAATCCTTGCACTTCATACCTAGCCTAAAATTAGTTGTAAAATCAGTCATCTCAATCCTATTTGATTATTTTTTGTTGAGATTGGTCTGGATAGAGCCCTCCCCTGTCTCTTAGCGTGGTTTGATGTGGACCTAGAAGCTTACCTTTTCAGTGTGAGGTAAATCTAGGCTCTAACAGAACCTGTCTCTGAGTCTAGAAAAATGTGAATCCTTAATGACTGAAGGGACTATGCTAGGTCATTCAATATCTTAGTAAGGACTATAGGTGGGCCTAAACAAAATAGCAATCATCCAAAGGGTCCTACCTCCACAAAAGCAGAGAGATGTTGGGATTTGCTTAGGGTTAGCTGGATACTACCGAAGGTTCATAAAGGACTTCAACAAGTTGGCCTCTCCTTTGTTTGGTTTGTTGGCTAAAGATTCTGAGTTTATATGGTTAAAGAGCTATCAAGTGGCCTTAGACATTCTAAAGGGCAAGTTAACCACTACACCAATCCTTAGAGGCCCAAACTGGGCCCTCCCTTTTCATATTCATGCTGATGCCTCACACAAAGCCATAGGAGAAGCCTTAGGTTAGGAAGAGGAGAAATTGCCCTATGCCATCTATTTTATTAGTAAGAACCTGTCAAAGGCTGAGCTAAACTATACTGTGATTGAAAAGGAACTCCTGACTGTTGTGCATTCATTAAACAAATTTAGGCATTATGGTACAAGCTATCAAACATTTGTGCATATTGATCATGCTGCAATCAAATATTTAATGAACAAACCAGATGTAAATGCTAGAATTATAAGATGGTTTCTTTTATGACAAAAGTTTGATCTAACTATTATTGATAAGCCTGGTAAGGAAAATGTTGTTGTTGACTTTCTATCTAGGATGAATCTGCCTGTAGATGAAGAAGGAATGGTGGATGACCACTTACCAAATGAGAATTTGTTTTCTATTTCAGTTCTCTCCCCATGGTTTACTGATATAGCAAACTATTTGGTATCAACACAGTTTCCACCAAACTTTCCCTCCAAAGAAAAGAGCAAGATAGTCAGGAAGAGCGCCCCCTTCACCTTGATTGGGGGAAATCTGTTCAAATTTGGCCTAGATCAAATCTTGAGAAAGTGTGTAAGGGAAGAGGAATTCTTTGAAATCCTTCTAACCTGTCATGATGGGCCTTGTGGAGGTCACTTTGCAGCAAAGAGGACAACATTCAAAGTGTTGCAAGCAGGTTATTATTGGCCTACTCTTCATCATGATGTGAAAAATTACATTAGTCATTGTGATCAGTGCTAGAGGATGGGAACGCCTACTCCAAGATATGAAATGCCTCTATAACCTCAAGTGACTTTTGAGCCATTTGAAAACTGGGGAATGGACTTCATTAGGCCTATCAACCCTTCTTCAAAGCAAAAACAACACATCATTGTGTGCACTGGTTATTTGACTAAGTGGGTCGAAACGAAGGCAATTAAGGCAACAACAGAAGAGAAGGTTGTTGAGTTCCAAAGGGAGAATATATTCTACAAATTTGGGTACCCTAGAGAGCTAGTCACAAACCAAGGCAACTAGTTTACCTCCGGCATGATTGAAGAACTGTTCAACCATCACAAAATCAAGCATAGGACCTCCAATCCTTATCATCCATAAGCTAATGGGAAAGTGGAGGTGACCAACAGGGCACTGAAGAACATCTTAACCAAGGTAGTGAGAAACAACAGGAAGGATTGGGCATAGAGACTAGTTAAGGCCACTTGGGCCTTTAATACAACATCGAAGGTCACCACTGGATTTACACCCTATGAGCTGGTCTATGGGAAAAAGGCTTTGCTGTCCATTGAGTTCTAATATAACACATTGAGGATGGAAACCCAACTAGATCTAGATCTTAGTCATGCACAACAAGAAATATTGTTCCATTTGAATGGCTTGGATGAATTCAGAATGCAGGGCCTCCTATATACGTAGATAGTTCAGCTTCAGAGGAAGATTTGGCATGAAAAACATATTAAGGAGAAGCAATTTCAAGAGGGAGACTGGGCATTGTTATATGACTCTAGGTATAAAGACTTCAAGGGTAATCTAAGGACAAGATGGCTTGAACCTTATGTGGTGGAAAGAAGCCATGATAATGGTTCAGTGCAAATCAAAACTATAGATGAGGAATTCATTCCATTGCTTGTTAATGGACACCGATTGAAAATGTACAAGAGACCTTTATCAAAACAAGAGTTCATTGACAATATCAATAAGACAATGATGATGGTGGAGCAATTTCCAGCTCCTCCCTCATCAGGGCAGTGAAAAAGAGAAAAAAATAAGGATTTAGGTGAAAACCTTCCTGAGGCGCCCAGGGTAGATATCTACGGTGAAAACCTCTCCAAGGTAGCCTAGGTGTTTATTTATATCTATATA
>APFE031647751.1:0-15204 GCA_000404065.3 Pinus taeda
CCGCACTGTTACTTTACTGCACAGAGTGGTACCACATCTGGTTTTACTGGAAGCCTACAGACCCTATCAAAATTTTTGAAAATCCTAAAATCTTTTCGTGCAATTAGGTTTAGGTTCTTTTTATTAATTTTAGTCTCTGCCCAGATTTGCATGTATCCTGTCAAAAGTCTCTCGTGAGTAAGTTCCATTGGTGTTGTTTTTTAAATGAGTTTCTATAAGTTTTGCATGCCTGGATTGGTCTTCACTCGGTCTTTGTAGTGACTTAAAGATTAGATGCCTAAGACACCTTAGATCACCTTGGTATCTTTTGCCTTCTTGATGAGTCTACCTGGTTTGTGAAATCTTCCTTTGGTGAGAAATAGATTTCGTTTCTCTTTGCAAATCTTTGAACGAACTTGGTCATAAGTTGTGAATTTAATTTTTATAAAAGAAAACATAGCTGGGTGTTTTTTGATTGATTTGTTGTTCTAAACGAATTAATCCTTAGTTTACTAAATAAATAAGTAAAAAATCCTCAAAAACATTTGAAGCTTTTATTTCAATTAGTTTTTTAGAAGTTTATATCTCAAAATTAGATTTTTCATAGTTTTGAGTGTGTTTTCTAGAAATCATAGATTCTCTTTTGAATAATTGTTTTATGTAGATTTGAGTGTTGAAAAGAAAAGGGATTTATTTTGTGAGCATAATTAGTAGCTTCGATTTGAGTGTATTGAAAAAGACAAAAAAGTTTTTGTTTTCAGTTATGTTGAAGGAAAGATTTGTTTTTCAAGGAATTGCATTCTCAACTCTTTCTTTGGCTAGAGATTAATTGAAAGGAAAAATAATTGTTTATCATCATAGGTGCATTTTTTAGTGTTTTTTGGAGTCGAGTCTTCACACCATCAAAGTTTCATCTCCATACCTTTTGACTTAAGAAACAACCAATGAAAATAACGCTTAATTAAAATTCATCTAGCAATCTTTTTATTTCTAGGGCTCGCTCACTACCTAGACCTCGTTTATATGCAGTCGGTTACTTTACATGAAAAAATCCCCAATCTTCCCAAACAAAATCAAATAACTTTAGCTCCTTTAGGGTCTCATGCCGCGATGGTATGATTAGTTTAGTTAGTACCAAGAGTAAGAAGAAATCTACAAAGAATTCTTCTCCTATTATAACTTTACTAGATTCTCCGATAGGAGAAACTTACGTGGAAATTCCTGCCGATATTCATGTCGTAGAATCTTCTACGGCCAAATCAAAATCTGGCGGTAAAAAGAAAGGGAAGAAGAAAAATAAAAAAAACACAAAAGGGAAATCAGATAAAACTGAATCTACTGACGAGAAACGTAAACCTCGCTATCCTTATCTCATTTGTGATGAGGAGCATTTTACAAGAGATTGTCCACATTGAGTTGAGGTTTCGAAAATCGTCAAAGGTTCTCAAACGTCTGCTATCTTGAAGGATCCTTTTCCTAGTCAAGATAGTAATATGATAGGTTCTTCCACAAATGCCTCAGAAGAACCAATTATGATGATGTCCCATGTCAGGATTGCGACGCAAACAAGATTATGGTAGTAAGAGTCTTGTTGGTGGTAAGGAAGAAGAATCTTCTAATTCAAACCCATCAACTTCAACTTCTTCTAGTTTTGATCCACTACAAATCGAGAAACCTAACCCAGACTTAGTAATCAAAGCGCCTGTTAAAGGTATACTTTGGAAGTCAACTTTCTATCCACATGCGAGAGCTTCTCAGAACTATAACATTGTTGAGGATTTAGCTATATCTCCCTTAGCAATGTCGGCTTTGGAGGTGCTGCAATCATGTACAACACAACGTAAATTGCTATTGTCTGCTATAGGAACTATTGATATTCAGGACTCTAATCTTATAATATTCGATTTAGAAAATAGTACACCTCGTCTACCTCATCAAATGGCTTTCCAGATCCTAGTGTTAGTCAAAAACATACCTTGCTTTCGGATTGTGATTGATGAGGGAGCTTCTATGTGTACTATGTCGATTCAATGTTGGAGATCTCTTGGTTCTCCTACACTCAATCAATCCCTGACAATTTTAAAGGCTTTTGATGGCTGAGGGTTTCATCCTTTTGGCATTCTGTAGGATTTACCTATAGGGGTAGAAGGAAAAATTATAAATCTAGATGTGGAAGTGGTTGATGCCCCTCTAGATTACAACCTTCTTTTGGGTCGCAATTGGTCCTACGCTATGAATGCTATTGTTTCATCGGTCTTTCAGCCTATTAAATTTCCTCATAATGGAAAGAACGTTACAATAGACCAGTTAAATTATTTTTCATCTGACCCAACCTCTTCTGATAGTATTCAACATGTCGGAAAACCAGCTATCCCTTATAAGGATGTTGGAGTAGGATTGATTAAAGATTCTGGTTTACTATGAACTTTTTCATTTCCTCCTCCTAACGTATCACCTTCTTTTGCAACCATTCATATGATATCATTGAACACTATTGCTTTTGATGATCCTTGGATCGTACCTTCCAATTCTGAGGTGGACTCATTTGGTGATGCAATGCTCTTGAGTCCCTTTGAAGTTGCATATCAGGTGGTACAGTCATTTTCAGACTCTTGTTCAACCGAAATTGATCCAATGAATGTGGTCCATGGGGAGTCACTTTCAATCTCAACCTCAGATTCAACAACTCTTTTTGATCCTGTTCATATTGATGAGAAAATTCGTGAACTTTTGTCTGTTGATGATTTACCATGGGAAGATCTTCATCATCGATCTTCATTTTTACCTGAGCTTGATCATTTTGAAAATGATTTCTCATCTATTTTTACCACTGATTATGTCAAGGAACCACATAATCCATTGCAACATCCTGATTCTGAGTTGAATTTGGGAAATATTTCTCGAACGATTCCATTGACATTTCATTGAAACCCGAAATTATTGAAAACATTCATATAGGTGCTTCTTTTACGGACGAGGAAATCCAAACTTATAAAGCCCTATTTCAAGAATTCTGCGACGTGTTTGCTTGTTCATATGAAGAAATGCCAGGAATCGATCCATCAATTGTTGTCCATGAAATAAAAAACCTACCCAGATGCTAAACCTGTCCAGCAACATTTGCGTCAGATACATCCAAGAAAAGTTGTTGCTATTAAAGTTGAAGTTGAGAAATTACTTCGAGCAGGTTTCATTTATCCAATTCCTTTAACAGATTGGGTATTGAATATTGTTCCTGTTAACAAAAAGCAAGGAATGATAAGAATATGTATTGATTATAGGGATATTAATCGAGCTTGTCCTAAAGACAATTATCTAACCCCCTATATCGATCAAATTATTGATGATTGTGCCGGCAGTGAAATGTTCTCCTTTATGGATGGATTTTCTGGTTACAATCAAAATAACATACTCCCTGCTAATCAACCTAAAATGGCTTTCATTTGTCCATGGGGGACCTTTGCTTATTGCAAATTACCTTTTGGATTGAAGAACGCTGGAGAAACTTTTCAAAAGGGCTATGTCTTATGCATTTCATGACATTAACCACATTGTGCAGCCTTATCTTGATGATTTACCTGCTCATTCATTACATAGAGCCGATCATCTCATTCATTTACGAGCTATTTTTATGAGATGTAGGCATTATCGAATTAGGCTGACTCCACACAAATGTGTTTTCTATATAGAAATGGGTCGTTTACTGGGATTTGTTGTCTCAAAAGCCGGAATTCATCTCGATCCCTCAAAGGTTGAAGCCATTGTCAAATTACATCTACCTTCGACTCTTCGCCAACTCCAAAGTTTGCAAGGGAAAGCAAACATTTTACGTCGATTCATTCCTAACTATGCCGAGATAACGAAAGGTTTTACCAGGTTGTTGAAACAGAACACTCTGTTCTTTTGGGATGAGATAGCTAACAAATCTTTTGATGCACTTAAACACGCTTTGACCCATGCATTGTTATTGCATCCTCCCAACTACAACTAGGACTACTTTTTGTACCTCGCCGCTTCTCATTCCACCATTGGGATGGTTTTATTTCAGGAAAATGAATTCAATAATGAACATGTGATTTATTATCTTAGTCAAACTCTGAATCCGATTGAGCTTAAATATTCGCATGTGGAGAAATTGGCCTTGGCAGCTGTTCAAGCTGTCCAAAGATTTAGTCACTACATCTTATTACGCAAAACCACATTAATTTCTGGATGTAACCCTATGATGTATATTTTGACTAAAAAATTCCTAGGGGGCAAGTATTCCAAATGGATAGTTATCGTGTAGGAATTTGACTTGGAATTTGAAAAATTCAAGGCAAAGCAATCTTTGGTTTTTGCAGAACTGATGTGTGATTTCCCGTGTACTGATACTGAAACTGTGGCGGAAGAACCCATTGCAGATGAATCCTTGTTTCTTATCAGTACTCTTGATCCATGGTATGGAGATATCATTGTCTATCTCCAAACTCAATTTTTTTGGCCTAAAATCTCATGATCTCAGCGAAGGAAAATGTGTTTCTAATCCCAATAGTACAATATTATTGGAGATACACTCTATCGTCGTGGAGTGGATTCTATTTTCCATCATTGCCTAACTCATGAAGAAGCTGAAAAGGTTCTGAATGATTTTCACTCTGGAGCGTGTGGTGGTCATATGTCTCGATATGCCACAACCCAAAAGATATTACGCACTGGTTATTTTTGGCCATCCTTATTTAAAGATTGTATCAATGTCGCCCGGAAATGCCACAATTGCCAAATTTTTGATCGAAAGATGCATGCTCCACCTGCTCCTCTCCACCCTATAATTGTCGTCGGTCCTTTCGCAAAGTGGGGTATCGATTTTATTACATGTAACCCTCACTTGGCCAGGGGGGCATGCATATATCATCCTTGCGGTAGATTATTTTACCAAGTGGGCCGAGGCGATGCCTACATTTTCGGCAAATGGAAAAACTGCTGCAATTTTCATTTTCAATCATATAATTGCTAGATTCAGTGTTCCTCAAGTGATTATTACTGATCATGGAAGTCATTTTTGAAACATCATGATGATTGAACTAACAGATCAACTTGGCCTGCGTCATGATACCTCTACTCCATATTACCCACAGGCTAATGGTTTGGTTGAAGCAATCAATAAAGTTCTAGTCACCATGATCCAACGAATCATTGGCATTCATTGGTCGAATTGGCATAACATGTTATTTTCAGCGCTTTGGGCGTACCGAACCTCAGTCAAAACATCAACTAGTTTCACTCCTTTTCAACTAGTTTACAGGTTGGAAGTAGTGTTACCCATTGAATGCGAAATTCCGTCATTGCAAATAGCCTTAGAATTACTTCTAGCCACTTCCGAAGAGGAAAAACGTTTGTTGTACTTAGCTCAGCTAGATGAGAATCGACATGATGCTACATTAGCAATCGAGACTCATGCAAAACGGATAAAAACTCAGTACGATCGAAATGTTACACCTTGTAATTTTTCTGAAGGAGATCTAGTTTTATTATACGATCAAGCTAATGATAAGCTAGGGGCTGGAAAATTTGTACCCATGTGGCAATGTCCTTTTGTTGTTAAGCATAAGTTGGAAAAAGGGGCCTATGAATTAGTATATTTTAACGGTTTCTCTTTAGGTAGACCCAGAAATGGGCTTTATCTGAAAAGATATTATGCTTAAGAGTTTAATGTGGAGATTTTTGATAGAATAGTCTCTTTCTAGTTGGTGTGTTTTGTATTAGAAAGTGTGCCTAGTTTAGAGAGTGTTTTATCATTATTGTTGCTTATCTTGACTTTACTCTTGATATTGCAGATGTCGACATCTTCTCAAACATACATTGGTTTCGTTGATGGTGTTTTTCGTAGTACATGGAACATTTATTCCGTAGCTTGGGTTATCTATTCGCCCTCTGACGAGTTAGTATCTATGCATGGGGTAAGCCTCGGTCAAACAACAAATAAAATTGCAAAGTATAGTGCAGTGATTGAGTTATTATCTGAATCCATCTCATTTGGGATTCGGAGTTTGATTGTTAGGTTACATTTTGAACTCGTTGTATTATAGCTTAATAGGGTTTATGCCATTAGAAATCCAGTGTTATTAAGATTATTTTTTAGAGTTCGTCTCCTGGAACGTGAATTTGACTACAATGAATATCAACATATTCCAAGATATTTAAACACATTAGCAGATGCAGTTGCTTCTCAAATGTTAAATAGACATTTGCAATAATCAAGACAGTAACTTTAAAAAGCATTTCATAAACATGTTATACAAGATAGCCAGCAATAGTGATATATCATAGCATAGACGTGTGTCAAATATACATCGTCTTCTATCATAGGTTGAAAAACACCTTATGATCGGCAAAAATGATAGCACAAAAAGATATAAAATGTCATATGAAGTCTAAAAGGGTGATCATCCTATCCCTAATGATGATCACAATAAGAAACCACTGCTCGGGCCACCCTACAAAGGAACCTCCTAAAAGGTATTGGGACCCCAATCACATAGTGCTGCAGCCTAAGAGGAATATCATCTATACTAGTCTTTGGGATATCTACTGTCAAACGTTCTAGATGATGCTCCAATTCGGTCAGGGTCTCTGTTGATTGGTCCTGTGGGGCTGGTGTCACGGTAGCAGGGTGTCTTCTCTCATAGGGCGGGAGAGTGGTTGGTCGCCGTGGACCCACATCCGCATTTAAAACTTTTTACTATCAGTTTTGGATGATTTAAAAACAAAAAAAATAGTTTAAAAATTTAGAAAATGTTGAAAGTGATTTTACCTGAATCATCCCATTACTCTCCTGGTGGAAGAGCCATCTCTGGATCACCACGATAATCTATCCTAGCATATGGAAAGTCCTAAATCACGAAAAGTTGGTTCTCCAACCAACGAAAATACTCTGGTGGAAATCGGACAATCTTTGTACCCTCCTCAAGATGGCGGGCCATGACTGCAACCCATCGCATAAGCTTGGGATCTCGGGGAAGTCTAGCCTCAACGGAAAGATGCTGTGGGACTAACATAGGGACCCTCTCTAGGCCAAAGCTCACAACTAAGAAACCATATCCAAAGTTCTTTAGTTGCCCGCTCTTTGCCTTAGTCAGTTGGCCTTTCACATTCGCCAACACAACATTGCACCAGTTGAAGATGGTGCCTCAGAAGCAGTCTACTGCCATGCGCATTTGGGAACCGGTATCTGGATGCAATGTTGTGCTCCCGCATAGTTTGGTGATAGTAAATGCGATCAATTTAAGTTCAGGACAGGATATTGCCTTAATATCTATCCGTTTGTCCGCAGTTTGGGCATTGCAAAACTCTAGTCGGAGACTAGCGACAGACTGGCCACATGGCCTAGTCCTGAATAGAGATAATACTTCACCTCTCTTTGGTAAACCAGTCAGGACATAAATGTCCTCTGGCTCGATTTCGAGCTAGTGGCCACCAATTATGAAACGCTGGTCCTGTGTGCTCCACTTGTCAACCAACCATTGTAGAAATTCTACCTGAGCCCTCATGCCGGGTATGGCCCAGAGTTTCAATATTTCGCATGCTCTTAATGCCTGTATTGAAGATGGATGAATTAATGCAGCTTGATCCACATCTTCATGCTCCCTTTCCCGCCAAACAAGCATTTTGAATATCTACATTACAAAAAAGGTAGATTAGAATATTGTAATTTCAAAATTTTTGGGCGGAAATGGAAAACATTAGGGTTTTAAAATCGTATTTCGTGGGGTCCGCACCAACTAGTTAGGGACAGTGCGTAGGTTCGCACTATTCCTTAAGAGAAGGTGCAGGACCCCAACCTTTTCCTGTATGCAAAAATGTCAGGGTTCGCAGGGGCCACATGCTGCGCCTACAGACCCCCCGCTAGTGATTTTTTAACCAAAATTTTCCTTAAAAATCAATTTTAAAGCCTTAAAATGAAAATTAAACGGTTGAAATGCAAGATAGGGATGATGTGGATTACCTGGAGAGGATGGTTCTCGATTCCAAGGGTCGGATTTTCCTCAATCTTCACGAGAAGTTTCTTACCAAAAGCTCTTACTTTTCACTCTGAAGTCAAACGGTAAAAATGAATTTACAAAATCCCTTTTTAAAAGCTTTTTTGAATAAATGAATTTTTAATTTGTTTATTTTTCACTTTAAAAAGGTCACTTTTGATGCATTTTTATTTATTTTAAACGGATATGAGTAATGTTTTGAGTTTTTGTGCAAAATATTGGATTTTCAGGGAGAATTGATCATTTTCAATGAAGAGCATACTTTTTCACTTTTTCAGACTCTTTCAAAATTTACGAAAAGTGAACCATAGTAGTCCTCTTTAAGCTATTTTCTGGCTCGTAAAATATGAAAAGATTGCCGAGTTTTTCTTTTTAAACTCGTTAAAACAGAATTAAAGGGATGGTCTACTTACAACTCTTTTTTGACCGTATAAACATGAAAAGATTGCCGGACTTTTGTCATTTCAAGTTCGATATTGGTAATAAAACAACGTGTTTTCGATCTCTTTTTTACTTTTTCAGATTGAAGGCACTAATTATGAAAAGTACTCCTTGATCGTAATGATCAAGCAGTTCTCTCAAGTATTATTTTATATTTTTTCGGGCTTGGGAGACATAAATTAACGAAAAAGGACAACCATGGAGTTTTCTTAAGTCTTTCTTCTGACTCCCTAAAATTGAAAAACACCGAGTTTCTCCTATACTGGACTTGTTAAAATTTAACAATAAAGGACCCATTCAATTTCAAACAGGAATGGACCACTCCCTCTTAGTGTTCAAATTTTAAACTAAGTTGGACTCATCTGAAGGATGAATTTATAATCAAGCAAATGTTATCCTCCTCAAGATTGTCAAAAATAAAGAGGTACTTGTCGGAAATGGTGGGGGAAAAGAGAGAAAAATGAACCTGTTTGTTATACTTTGTGTTTAGAAAAGCAGTTAACCACTCTTGAACACGGCATTTTTTGTTCACCTAGGTTGGGAAATCCTTTGCCTAACAGTTAATCAAACCATATTGAAAGTCTTCAGCTAGTTTTTGGGTATTAGCTTTGGGTCAATTGTCACCAAACCATTTGCAGTGTCGTTATGTGTTCAAGAGGTCAGTTCAAATAAACCATTCATTTGAAAAATATCTGTCATCCATCTTGACCATCCCTAAGTTAGTCCTTGCCAAAAATATTTCTTTAAAACTTGATCTATGATTTCGTGTTGTGGGCTTGCCTACGATGGATCGCTTTCTATCGACTCCAACTCATTATTTAGAAAGATGATCTAGGAACCGTCAGTACCTTGGAATCTGCATGCCTCAATGATAGGTTTCTCGCCTTTGATAACAGGTTGCATCATTGACCTTCAATCAAAGGATTCTGTGATGTGTTCGACATTGTCTCATTTATTAACATTTCTTGGATTGTACTAAGTACTTTGAGGGCCATTGACATTAGTGGTGGTTCCTCTCACACTTGTTAATAGTTTACATCATTGATTGGTAATCAATTGGTTTCTACCATGTTTGACTTTGACACATTCATTCACATGGATAGAATCGTACTAGTTTGGGAAGCAGAAATCAAGACCCTGGATCTAGTCTCCACCATCCAGGTTATGAGGAATTTTGTTATTCATTATACAGTGGACTATTCATAAACAGATGGCTACGCCCATACCGTGTCTATACTTGTGATGTATTACAAAATCATTCATGTATCAGAACAGTTTAGATAGTTTTCTAGTCAGTTTTGATTTGAGTATGGGAATGCCTACCTCAGCGATGATATGTTCATATAATCTATATAATATATATAATATATATAAGATATATATATATATATATAATATAGTGCATTGAATGTTTATACCAGTCCAAACAGGTATCCACAGGAAGATCCTTGAATGAATAAAGTACTTCACTCTTCTTAGATGGACAACCATCCTCTCTATTACAGAACTTCAACACTTTAGGGGAAATAGGGCAGCACAAAAATTTAACTTTGACATTCTCAATCAATATGAGTCTATCACCACTCATACCTTCCTCTTGCAAGTCTTAACCTTAGTTCTTCATATCAAGCCTTGAAAATAAGAGAAAGACCTTAAAAACACTAAAACTCTGGTTGCACTTTCTCTTAGCATACCACCCGCGGGTTCCGCACCTATGGTCATGTCCCCGTGCACATCCTGACCACGCTGTCTCTGCGTTAATGCAATGCAAACCCCTGTAAAAGTTAAAAAAAGTGCAAGTACAATTCTAAAACTCACTTTGAGTCAGTTGCCGGAAGCTTAAAGAGGAATCTTGAGCATGACAAGTCACTCCTTGAGGATTCAATGCATTCCATACCTAAGGAGCTAACCCCTTGATGTGAGGAGCTTATCCCTTTGAAGGAGGACTCTATCCCTTCAATGGTGGACCTGTAACCTCCTTCCTTTGCACTATAAAATGAAGCATTGGGCTGGTTACTTGGGAGGTTGAAAGCTGAATATTTTTGAAGGTAAATGCTGTTGGAACTTAGTCTTCCCAATTGAGATTTTGAGAGGAGAGATTACATACCTTTTGATCTCATTTGGAAGAGAGTGAGGCTTATCAAAGTAGAGGAGATTCCTGTTTGGACGTTGGGAAGAGCTTCTATAGCATCAAGGCACCAAGGTTGTAAAGTTCTTCTATTTTAAAGTTAATACAATCAAGTTTAGTTTTCTCAATAAGCTGTGCCTTATGGTTTATTTCATGGATTCCTTGATCACCATGATGAACATGATTTATTATATCAGCTATGCAGGTGTTATTTGATGTGTGCTTGTTTGTGATTGCAGGTTCTTAAAAGGAAACTCTTTTGGAGCTGTTGGAGCATGGCTGCCACAAACTAGTGTTGGACTTAAGGTAGGGTCTAAAACACCTCTTTAGTTTTTATTAATGAGTCGTAATATGTTTAGAGAAAGGTATATTTGCTTGTCCTGCTTGTTGCTAGATATATGTTGATACTAGGGAGATCGGTCTTGTCCGCAAGAACGATTTATCCAGCCAATAGGGGGGTGAATCAGTACTAGTAAATCAATAACTTTTTCATTTCCATAATTAGATTCATATACGCTAATTCAATGAATTGAACTTGCGTGTGCATGCAACTGTATTTAAGGAAACTAGCGTATATACATCAAACTTATGATTCAATTAATTCATCGTATGTTGATCTTTAATCAATGCATCGGTATTTCATTATCCATATAAATAGTAACCAGGTGCAGTAAAAACAACAGATCATCACACATAGGAAACACACATGAACACCAAGATTTAAGGTGGAAGCCCAATGCAGGATAGAAACCACCTGTTGTTATCTTCTTTTTAATATAAGAAAAACCTGTTTACAATCTTGTACTAGTGCAGACTCATACCATTGCGCAGGCACCCACTTGCAGAAGGCTACAACCTTCTCTCATTCTCTAGCTTCTACTAGAAGGGAGCTACAACCCCTTAGCTCTTGTACTAGCTGATTTGTTTACTAGTACATAGGCACCGACCTACTGAAGGCTCCAACCTTCTCTCTTTTTCTAGCTACTATTGGAAGGGAGCTCCAACCCCATGGCTCTTGTACTGTCCGTTATGTTTACCAGTACGTAGGCGCCAGCCTACAGAAGGCTACAACCTTCACTCTTCCTCCAGGGACCATGTTTCATAAATTTTCATACTGGATACTCCTGGAACACAACACCATAAACTGAAGGCCAAGTTTCATCCAATTTTCATACTGGACCCATCAACAACATTGAAGCTCAAAATCAATCACCACTGCAATAAAACCATTGCATTAACCAATCATTGAATACTCAATCATCAATTCCTGAATCACCCAACAACTGAATCACTGAACCCTGTCATCAAAACACAATCACTAGAACATAGAGCAGAACCCAGAACTCTACAACAACCATTAGAACCAACTACAAATTCAGGTATCATATTTCATAATGTATACACTACTCTAATGAGCTGAACCAGCAAGTATATGCGCTTTTACCAAAGCGAACCTGCATACAGATTTGCAAATACTAACTTAAAAACTTCACAGCTATTTCAGAATTCAGTCATACCCAGATCATAACATTTGCAGAATAAAACATGCATCGTTATTCAAATCTATTCTATCCATGATCTAACCACATAATGATAATGCATTCCAATCCTTAAGATCCTGATCCATCATCCATCATCATCCACATAGGTGCATCCTTAGTTTAGATCAAGCAAAGAATCACAAACCCTTAACCTACATATTGGATCTCACACTTCATTAGATATTCAATACTTGCATGCCCCTTGGCCTAATGATCTTTTCCTCCTTATATAGTTTTAGGCATTTCTTAATACCATGGACCAAAACCACTTAGGACCAATAACTTGGACCAAATACTTGGGGTCAATACTTCGATCTAGATAACTTGGACCAATACCATGGACCAAATACCTTGAACCAAAACTTAGTTTTCCAAGATATACACGCTTTTCCTTATGTGAAAGTGTGTGCGTACATTATACTCTCCTTTTGGTCTATCAAAAAGCGTGTATACGCTCCTTTGTCAAGGTGAACCTGCGTATACCTCTCTTTATTCATTCTTTGTAGTCTGATCATTAATTCTTTGCTATTGACCTGCTACACTATGATCTATCAACTGAGTGAGTTGCCATCACGGACAACACCTATATCATAATGCCAACAATCTCCCCCTTTGGACTTGATGGCAACAACAACACCAAGTCACTCTCCCCCTTTGACATCAAGGGCAAAGGGCGGACCAAGATATTCTCTCCCTTAGATATACATTATGCTGTCCATACTCCCCCTGAGTACATGTTGAAATCTCTTATTGAACTCCCCCTTTGTACATGCTAGGATGCACTAAACCATCCATGCTTTCCCTGAGCATATGCAAAGTCTACAAAAATATATTCCAAAAGAATAACATGACTATATAACTCAACTATGCGAGTATGACTTTATAACCCCGCAACGCTAATACAATGTTAGTAGAAACGATTCAACAGTTACTAGCTCAAATGAATAATTGAAGGGCTGAAAATGAGAGATTGAGACAAGAACAAGAAATAATCATGAAGAGTCTCTATGATATAAAAAATTAGAGGAATCAGAATCCAAGTTATGATAATGGGAACATGGTCAAACACACCGATAGAGGGAAAACCATTCAGAGTCGGAGGGAGAGGGGGGGATGATAATAGAGAGGAATCTGATAATCGTACCAGTGGAAAGGAGACCAAAAGATAAAAGATTGAATTGCAAGGGGAATTTAAAGATAATAAACCCTTGATGTTTGATGGAGAAGCGTAGGAATTTGTTGACGCATGGTTAATCAACATGAATAAATGTTTTCAAATTTATGAGTATGGCAATAATTTAAAGGCTAGACTGAAAATTTACCAGTTACAAGGAAAGGCCACCTTATGGTGGGAAGAAATTAAGACCGTTATGGGAATTGAGTAGGAGGTAACATGGAACAACTTCTAGAAGAATTTTAAGGATAAACGTCTAATAGAATAGTTTTATGACGAAAAAGTGAAGAAGTTTCATGATCTTTGGTTAGGGAAGCTATCTATGGATGAATTTGTAACCAATTTTACTTCCTTACTAATATATGTTCCCTACATTCATGAGGATAAAACTAAATTGAAACGCTTCATTAGTAGCTTACCAATATTTATGAAAGAGAGGTTCGACTTTGATAACCAAAAATCAATGGATGAGGCGAATTGAAAGGCCCAAATTTTCTACCAACAAATGAAGCAAAAAGGAGAAAATCTCAATAAGAAAGGACAAAGAAATTTTTAGAATACCAAGGGTGTGAAAGTTTCCAACACTGAAAATAGACATAAATGATAGAAAAATAGATATTATAGGAGGAATCAACAAAAACACAGATTGCAAAGTAAGGTTAAGCGAGCAAAAGTATGAATGAGACAAGAACCTAGTCAATCCGAGATACCTCCTTTACAGTGTTGGGGTTGTGTGGAACCCACTATTATAAAAATTTCCTCCCCTATGCTAGAATATATTAGGTCACTAATATCCAAGAGGCTTCTACAATGGGGGAGGTGGCAAGAAGTATACTAAGAATTAATGTTTCCTTAGAAGACCACCAATTGGAATATCAACCTACGATGATAGAGCTAGAAGGTAAGATAGCTAACCATGTTATTTCTATTTTAATAGATTCGGGGTCTAGTTTAAGATATGTCATCCCAAAGGTAGTTGAGTTTTGTCAGTTACAAAACAACAAATTTAATGACCCCTGGTTAGTACAATTAGCTACTAGGGCTAAAATAAGAGTAATTGTTAAGGTAGAAAATTTTCCTATTGACATAACATGAAAACTGATTAAAATAATATTAAATATGTTGCCGTTATGGTCTTATGATGTCTTAATTGGAATGGACTGGTTAGGACATTGGTCCTTGGTCAACTGCAATGAAAAGAATATCAATTTCCTCATTGAAGAGGGCATAATACGTGAACTTCAAGGAATTAAAAGGCCAATCGAGTTACAACCCATTACAACTACCTAATTAGGCAAATTCATTGGAAAATATTTCCAAGTTTATGCCATGCAGGTTGGGTATTCACAATAGAAAACATATCGATTATCCAAGATTTTTCTAATATATTTCCAAAGGAAATCCTTGGACTTCCCCCTAAGAAAGACATCGACTTCACCATAGACTTAGTCACAGTTGCAGCTCGAGTGTCAAAATCCCCCTACCATATGAGTATTCTAAGTTAACATAACTCAAGATGCAATTACAAGAGTTACTTGACAAAGGATATATTCACCCAAGTGTGTCACCTTAGGGAGCGCCTGTATTATTTGTTAGGAAAAAGGATGACACACTGTAGTTATGTATTGACTACAAGAAACTAAATAAATTAAATATCAAGAATAAATACATGTTGCCAAGAATTAATGACTTGTTTGATCAAGTTAAGTGTGCCACCATATTCTCTAAGATAGACTTACGGTCAAGATATCATCAGATAAGAATAAAAGAGGAGGATATTTATAAGACAACATTTAGACCTTGATATGGTCATTACGAATGTGTTGTCTTTCCACTCGGGCTTGTTGAGATTGCAACAAGATGATGGAGCTTAGTGAAAAGAGTCGCCTTCACTAAGTGGGCCCGCAGGCTATTTTTGGCGCA
>APFE031647758.1:0-10336 GCA_000404065.3 Pinus taeda
GCCTTGACTTCCATGAATGAGTAGTTGATAGTCTACTGAAATGGTGTTTGACTCCATGAGCCCAATGGAAGAAATCTTATGTTGTATTTCCAACCATCGTGTTTATTAAAGTTCTCATTTCAAGAGTTAGCCCTCTTAGTGTTAATCATAATCAGTAGTTTATTTTGAGAGAGCCCTCTCAGGTTAGGGAGGCTAATCCTTAGCCAAGAGTCTGGTCTGAAATAGTTACATAGAGTCTAACTGATTAGCATCCATCAGTACATGATTTTGTGATAACAAGCTACTTGCTTGGGGGATTGTCATATATAACACATTATTGGCCTTGAAAGATAACTCTGTATCCTTTTTGTGTCAATTGACCAACACTTAACAAATTATGTTTGAGACTAGGAACATAATATACCTCTGAGATTGTCTTCATCTCCCCCTAGTTGGTCAGAATGTTGATCACTCCTTTGCCATCTACTTCCACAGTCTTTTTAGTCCCCAACTTTACCTATGTTTTCATAGATTGATCGAAATTTGCAACCAAATCCTTATTGCATGTGATGTGGTTACTGCAACCACTATCTAACAACCAGACACTAGAAAATGGTTCATGCATGGTATGGCAAGCTAGGAACATGGAGTTAGCACTCTATGTAGTGATATGAGCTCTTTGGTTCACTTAATCATCTATCTTCTTCCTGTAATCATGAGCATAGTGACCAAATTTATTGTAATAATAACATCTCACCTTTGATTTGTCAACTATTTTATTTATTGTTGAAGCTTCTGTAGTTGTTTCCACTTGCATGTTCATGCTCTTCTCTGCCATCTTTTTGACCACCATATCTTCCACTTCGTCCTCTGCCTCTCGATCTACTTTTGTCTCGATATTTGTCTCTTGAAATAGAAGCTTGGCTTTTGAAAGCGGTCTCTAAAGTGGAATCCTTATTTCTATCTATCGTTGCCTCATGCGGTAGAAGTGATCCCATCAACTCATCAACTGTCAATGATACCAAATTCTTGGCTTCTTTTATGGCTGCTACCACAACATCAAATTTGGTAGACAAAGATCAGAGGACCTTCTCAAGCACTCTTTGATATTTTATATCTTCACCATAAATATTTAATTGATTTACGATGGTTATGACCCGATTCATGAAAGAATAAATGTCCTTTGTCTCCTTCATCTACAGACTTTCAAAATATCTCCTAGTATTCTAAAAATTAAAAATATTAACTTTGGCCATACCTTTATAGTTTGTCACCAAAGTATCCCATGCTACTTCTGCTAAAGACATGACCATAATCTTCTAGACACTGCTCGGTCCACTCCCTGCTGAATAAGCTGCAACGCATGTGCATTCTTCTTCTTATATTTCCATTGTTCCCTCTCTGTATCACTGAGAGCTTGTTCTTCTTCTTCGTTCTTAGGTTCTGAAAACCCAAACTTGACATAATCCCAGACATCATGTACCTGCAACGTGGTCACCATCTTAATGGCCCACCCATCATAATATTTCCATGTAAATAGTGAGAACTGGGGCTCGAAATTTGAGAAAGCCATCTATCTCTAAAAAAATTTCTCTTCAAAAAAAACCTTAAGTTTTCTCCTTTAATAAGCTTTGCAAAACTCTTTTAAAAAAAATACCCCTTTTAACAAAAACCCTAAGTTTTTTATTTAATTTTTTTCTTTTTTTCTATAATGTTCTTTCCTTTGAACCAAAGTTTTGTTTTCTTATTAAAAAATAACTTAAAAAAATCATTTTCACCATATAAACAAACTATGGGAAGCTTTTCACCATATAAAGTAGCCTCGTACCTTAAAACAAAATTATGCACTTTTCACTTTTTGACTTTTGAACACTTTTGAACATGCTAACGTATCTATCATGATGAGGGAACACGTCTATCGTGATGAGGGCATGTGACTAAGGAATTGCACGATGACAAAATCCAACATTAGTCCTTTAAGGCAATGAAAATAAGTTTAACCATTGTGTTTCTGAAATTGTGTAAGTTTGAAACTGTTAACGTGGCTTTCTCTTGAGCCTTTGTGTGTTAATCACGAGAAAAATATTTCTCTCCTCTCACATAGATCGCTGCTAATCTATTTTCCCTTGCTCTGTGTAACCTCGCTCTGATACCAATTTGTTGGAAAGACGAAGGAGACAAAGAATGAATTCGCACAAAATATCAGTTGCTACTCTTCTATTGATCACACAAAACACGATGATTACAATGAATTCGGTGAAGGGTATTTATCCTTTTCGAACTAGATACTTGCCTCAAATATCTTGACATGCAACCACATGCAACCACACACTCAAAGTTGTCTATCATTTTAACTCATTTGACTCAACACTCAAACACTCAACCACTCAATCACTCAGTTAACTGACTCTCTATGTTTAGCCAACTCCACATACAGAAGTAATTATTTTATTTTAACATTCCCACACTTGCACTTTCCCAAACATAATCCCTTAGAACTTATATGTCTACGTTGTATTTCAACTATTGAAAACTTGTTTACTTTCTTCCATAGCTTATTAGTCCTCGAATAAATTAGATCCTTTCTTCTAGGGTGAAATTCATGAACTTTTAATGACCCAACGAACGTTCCCAACATAAATGCCTCAGATTATCAACTTCACTCAAACTCAAATAACCATAAACACAACATAGCTTTAACTATGTGCTATCGATTCCCACAAATAGAAATGTTTAAGTTTACGATGTCATGAAGAAGGAACCCTTGAAATCTCCCTTAGATTGCTATAAGAGATAAAAAAACTGAACTTCATATCTAACGATTGGTTATGAGAATATTTCTCACTACTTTTGCACTATGCCATAGAGATTGATATGCCATGTGCCATCATAGTACAAATGATATTAACATAGTTCCAACTAGAATTTTGAGTCAATTTGAAGTTAAGTCCACTACCCAAAAACCAAATAAAAGATGGGCCATCGATCTTCATTTGAACAAGGGTTGAATCTAGGAACTTAGGGTGAAGATCATCACATGTGTACACGTTGTATAGGTGGTGTAGTGTACATGTGGCGTTGTGTACACATTGTGCAGGTGGTGCTGTGTACATGTGATGTTGTGCATACATTGTGTAGGTGGTGCAGTGTACAGGTGGTACTATGTACATGTTGTACATATGGTACTAGTGTACGTGTGGTATTATGTGCATGTCGTACATGTCGTGTTGTGTACATGTGGTATTATACATGTACATGGTGTAGTCTTGGTACCATGACATGTGTATTCGTTGTGTTGTACTTTGTGTATGTATATGTCTTGTGTTATACACCAGGTGTAGGTGTATGTATGTGTGGTATGTCAGGTTTAGGTGCATGTATTGCATGGTGTTGTATGTAGTGTGTGGTTGCATGTGTGTGAGGCACACTATGTGTATGTGCACATGGTTGAGGAGAAGGAATTGGGTGTTTCTCGGGTGTGGCAACCGATCTAGAGTGCATATGGAATAAGGACAAAGGTAGAAGATAAGGATTGATTAAAGGATAAGTATCAATATTTTATTTTAGTTTTATTATGCATGTGATTTATGATTATGGTCTATGATGATTACATGTGATCTATGATTCTGGGTTATGATGGTTGTTTTCTAAGCTAACCTAATGTAATATGTTTATGCATGATGCTTTGCTAAAACAATTAGTTTGACTTGTTGTGACAGGAAGTGAACAAAATTGCAAATATACCTTATTAATGGGCCACCAATGAGGTATGATTTGAATTTATTTAAATTTATTTTGAATCTAATGGAAATTATGTGTTTGGTACAGGAAAGCAGGAAATGCCAAGTTGGGTGGTTGAAATCGATTGCAAGTATTAATAGTAGTAGAAAAAGGAATTGGAACATGTATTAATATGCTGGTAAAGAACTTCAGGAGAAAGGCCATTGGGGGACAATAGTACCCAATAGTGTCCATTGATTTCCATGAGAATGCTATGACCGATATGATGGTTTTGAAGCAATTATATGCCTTGGTTTCTGTATCTTCTGATGCAAGGAAGCCTTACCAAGGGATGGATCGCCTAAGATAGGAGATACCTAGGAACTTGGAAGGTGAGTAACTACATGGAAGGGGTGACTGGATTGCTTGAGGGACTATGTAGTAGAGAAGGGAAGACCAAGGATATATTTATTTTGGTCACGAGTATTGCGAGATGGAACCATATGGACATTGGGAGTGTGCCCTGGAACAATGAGCTGATAATTGTTCATTGAGAGGACAAGTGTTGCAAGATTATAATGTTGGAGATTGGACACAACTTTGACTGTGGTAGTGGATTCAAGACTTACTGGGAAGGAGGTGAATCCTAGTATTACTTTCTGGGTGGAGGTGTGAGACTATGGATTCCCTTGTTAGTGGATACATGCACCGAATCCTCTTATTTGTTGGTTGAGAAAATGTGCATATGTGTATATGTTATTATTGTAAATACCGTAATGTGTCATGTTATAAAGATCCAATATGTGGTATGCTGTCATGATGTCATGATTTTTTTTTGTTGAGCTGAACATTCCTTGTAAATACTGCAATGAGATAAGTTATAAAGCTCCATGGGCAATATGTTTTTTCAGTGGTTTTGTTGAGGTCTTGGTGTGGTTTAATACCGAGGGAGGTGTTCCCAAAGGGGAATAGTTTTGTAAAATCCTTGGTGAAAATTCCATGTAATAAAAGTTAATAAAGGCAAAATAAGACCACAGATAAGGGACACGTATTCCAAGCTGAATGTTGGGCAGGACATCCTCATGTGGGTGTTCACTCTGTTTACTATGGATAAGGAATTTGGCTAAGGAAATGATAAAGGAATTAAAAGGCAAAAGGCATTTTTGGCACATTTATTTATGAAAATAAAGGAAATTAGGAGAAAAATAAGGTGAAAGGTCACAGCTTGCATGTGAGGAGGAAATAGAAGGAAAATAATGGAAAATGAAGAAATTAGTGGCCTCATTCATAAAATGGCTTATGAGGATTAGTTGGAAACCTTTTGTGAGTTCAAGTTTGGAGCTCTCTCATTATTCTCTTTCTCTCTCACTCTTGGTCACTTAGAGTTTTCTTGGAGCACTCTAGCTTTGGATCAAGGAAGGAAAAGAAAGAAAAGGGAAACGAAGGAAAGCAAGGATCAAGGAAGAAGAGAAGGATGAGGCAACTTCAACAAGAACACTTGTAGGTAACAATTTTCATGTGTGATTTCCTAGCTGGTTTGGACATGCATGGATTTGCATGGTTGTGTATGGTTCTCTTGCTATTGGTGGCATGGCTTTGTTGGGTTATGATAGTGGTTTTCACCCTAGAATTTCCTTTTTCTGGATGCCATGGTGTGTTGGTATGTTTATCTCAGTTTTGAGCTTTGGTTTTCTAGATGGATCTCAGAATCCATGGTGGAGGTGGTCTCAAGGTTCATTCCTAAAGGCCTAGGAATCCCTTGACCCATTTTGGCAGGATATAGGGTAAATCCTGAGAGAGGAGTCTCGATTTAGGTCCTATTGATACGAGTTTGGATTGTGGTAAAGAGTGAGAGATTGGTCTCGGTTTAGGACCTAGTGATCCAATATTGGATTGCAGTAAATCCTAAGAGACAAGGAGACGAAAAATTCCTCAAGCATAGTGATGGATTCTGGATGGAATTCCAAGTTTGGTTCGGTTGTGATTGGAGCACCAATTTTGGTGTGATCATGAATTGGTGAGGAGGGAGGTGTTTTAACCTATGGATTCCCTTGGTTCTTTTTGGATTGGTTTTTCCATGAGATCCCACATTCATGCTTCGAATATGGCACGGGGGTGATCGGATGAAAGAAATATTTGGTTCAACCATGTATACAATCGGGTGGTACATGGAAGTCCCACATCTGGCCAGATTTGCATATGATTAATAAAAGCTAAATTACCTTACTTTTTCACTTGTTTATATGTGGATTTAATGGTTTTCATATCTCTAATATTTACATGGTTTTATGTTGGTTATAAGCATGGCTAATTGACTGGTTCATGTAATGGTTATTTCATATATTTACTTGTGAATGTTAAGATGATGGATGCAAGACCTAATTGATTTTATAATAGTTCAATGGAGAAGGCGGTGATCCTTCTTGTCATGTTTCATAAGTGTTTTCAGTCATTCATTTTATGTCTTGTATCCTAGACCTATATGTTGCATTGATGCCAAGTGTTTGATAGAATGTCAGTCCCAGTTGGGGATGGTCAGGCTTAGTCCTGAGGTTATTTTATGTTTTATTATCTTTTTCATCATGTATTTGATGGATTATGGAAGTGATAACAAGTTCTGGGTAGTGGAAATGATTCTGGGCTAGAAACGTTTCATGAATTATGTGGATGTTGGCACATGTCTATTGGGAAAAGTCCTTGAACACTACCTAGTAGGCCTGTGAGAGAATACATAAGTCCTTGGACAGTGGCATGCCTTTAGCATGAGAGCATGTAGAGGTTAATATGCATAAAAGGTTAGTGGGACCCAGGGGCAGGATGTATGAGTGGCTGAGATGTCTCCTGGGGTTGTTGTCGCTGATGTGTAAGGTTTGGTTGATGTGTTCCATCGGTTCCATTTCCTTAAGGTCACCAAGGAGTTTAAATCCCTTATAGTGGCCTCTCTCGTGACATGTTTACCTTGGTTGGATGGTTACTTGGTTAGATGTGGGAGGAGGTGGTGTTACAACTATCAAGTTCAGTTAGGCAACATAGCTGTAGATACCTCCAAATTCACCATAGTTAGAGGGAGAATAACCTAAGAAGATTTCCTGGAAGGACTACAACATGACCTCTAAATTTAGCATGAAGTATACCATCTATTTCTCAACAAGACAACTTTCCAAACATACATGAAGGTGGATGAAAGATTTCGAAGCATGGTAAATTTCTCTATTCCAAATGAAGATGGATGGGATAAACTATTAGATCTCATTGAGTAAAACAAATTTAATTCTAAGGAACATGGAAAAGAAAAGGGAAAAAAATTATACATGTTAGGGGTAGTTAAAGAGGAGAAATATTATAGCTACAGTCGTCAACAACAATCCTCGAAGTGTATGCATAATTTCCATATCAGTCCAAAAATATGATATAATCTAGTTCTATTTTTGAAATATCTACATCATTTCAGTAGATATTATTTTGTAATAAATTTGATTTTTAAGTCCAAATTAATTCGAGACAAACTCTAAGTATTTTGTAAAAATATTTAGAAAGGGTTGGATTATGCAAAAAGAAAATATCTTTCTTTCATTGTAAGCAGTGAACTACATTTTGAAGTTATCAATTCAGAAATACAGAGGCAATATTGTTTCAGGATTCTTGTGTCAAATAAATGGTCATGTTTTCCTCTCTGTAAATGTGTTTTTCCTTCTAATTTTTCATATGGATGTTCTTTCTTGATTGTTGCAAGAAGATTAAGAGCTTTATTTACTTACAATACTTTGCTCTGGCTTGTTAAATATTCTCAATGTTTTCGATCTGAAATTAAATATAAAATTCAGTTAAGTATGTTTTATATTTAATTGATTCCCACCTCATATTCATCTTATTCATACTACACATATTTCACAAGATCCATGAGTTTGCCTACCTCACCTTGTTTTATCTCCTCTATTTATTTGTGATTGATTACTATAGATTTTATGATTTCATGCCCAATGGATTTTGTTTCATTTTACAACCAAAAGTTTAAAAATCCTATCTCAACCTTTCATACTTAGCCTAAGATTTAGAAATTAAGATTAAAACCATACTGAGAGAGCCCTCTTTGAAGCTAGAAGGGATACATACCAGCTTTAAAAGTGGGTTCCATTTACCTCTGCCGTTTCCATTTCATCCTATGAAAACTACAAAGTGCTAAGAAGTGTCATATAATCTATTGGTTTTCCATTAAATTAAATGTTTCTCTTTTCATTTTTTCTCACTTCTTAATGGGCATGCATGTCCATCTATAATATCTTAGTGTGTTGGATTATATACTATATATAAGAATTATCTACTACTATGAGAGCACTAAATTATGCATATTGAAACTTCATTTTTTTATGCAAAATTATACTTTTTATTATTTTTTGAAGTTGGTGAATTAATATTTGAATTGCATTTTTCAAATACATGTGTTCCTGCATTGTTTTTTCTACTATTTAAACAAATTAAGAAACCAAGGGTTTCCTTTTGAAGAGGACTCAATAATGAAGATGATGCAATTTTTTGAATTTTTTGAATTTTGTATATTTTATGTAATTGATTTTTCATTTATCCCCTTTGAAATTGTCCAAAAACAAAATTCAAGCATAAGGTTTAAAATAAAATTAAATAAAAAAATATCATATGAATTTGAAACTATCAAACTCATGTGTCATTGGACAAAGGATTCCTTTATGAATGAAATGTGATCAACTCTGCCACTATTAAGGATAAATATTTCCTTAAGTTCTCAATGCTACAAGATGGTGTTCCAATGAAATCTATATAATGGGAGCTAAAACTCATTTTTTAGGTCTCAAAAGCTTGATCAAGTGCTTAAAAGCCTTGATTCAGCACCTCATGAAAAATTTGAAATAGTTCAATCGAGGGTTTATCAAACAATCTATCAAGCTTTAGACAAGGTTAAAGAAGGGGTTGATTGATCCCTTCTAGTAATAAACTCCCCAGCAGCGCCAATAATCAAATATTAATGATATTGATTGCCAATGTCACAAAGTTAGGAGCTTGATCGAGCAATAGGTCGATTGAGCTCCTTCTACCACCCAAAAACAATAAAACCAAACAGATCCAAATGTCTATTCATGGATAAATAATACAACATGGAAATTACACAGAGATTGACAACAAACATAGGAAATTAGAGAATTCATTCTTTAAAAGAGGCTCAAGTGCCAAACCAAGAAGAAGCTCGAGAAATGGCTAGAGAAACGATGAGGAAAAGATGACATATATTGAAAGTATAATAGCAACAAGAAGATAATACAATTCCATAAATTCATGAAAATATAGGTAATTATTTCTCTCACTTCTCATATTACCTGTTCCATATTTTATGCATTAGGAAATACGATTAAAGAAAAGGAAAAAATGGAGAATAAAACAATAGAACCAAGATAAAATAAGCAATGATTTACAAATACCTCAACCATTTTAGTGTAGTGAACCACAACGAACTCTATTTTAGAGGTGGAAATTTGTGCAACATGAAGCATTGAAATGGATTGTGCATTATTTCATGCTTTTACAACATCACACCTTAAACTAGTTCATTAGACAAGCCTTTAAGATCAAAGTGCGTGAACATTGTGTAGACCTATGTAATCTTGTAGCATTTTATGATGACCCTACCAAATTTACATTTCCAAGAATACTTGTAAAAGAATACATTTTGATTAAGCATTAATTTTGTATCTTTCAACAGTGATATTTACATAAAAAAACTAATAAGGTCAGCTTGAAATTTGAAAATTTGTTATTGAAAGATTGCTAATAATTCATTCATGTTACTTTACCCAATTCTACACTAATCCTACATTGAAAACCTAGGATAGACCAAATTCATAATTGAGTTACTTTTATGCATTTGTATTTGCAAATTAAAGCAATATTCCATATAACACTCCTTAAAATAATTAACATCTAAACCACACTTAGTTACTATATTTATAGTGGACACATAATTGATCTCGTGGATATTTGTGGCATAAGTTGGTCAAACCATGTACTCGTTTGTGTGGCGACACATATTCCTCTTGAGAGTCAAGGTCCCGTAAGTCAGCGTCATGATCCAATATGAAATGCCCAAAATTCTCATAGAGGTTGTCCACGTTAAGTTTGCCACTCTCATACACCTATGGAAGCATGCAAATATATGTATGTCTAGATACTGGTAAAGTAGATAGGGAAGTAAGTTGTTGCCACGATTATAGGAAAATACCTTGTTATATATGGTATACAAAACTTTAATATTAATCGAAGAAGACGTAGCACTCACAACTTGTAGCCCACATTATTAACTTGTATCCCACATTATTCTAGCGTTGGAGTAGGCAATATGGTCTTCGAACATTTTGATAGACATCATCTTAATGCCATAGTGGATGGAACTTATTTGCACCATAGTGAAGATATAGGAAAACACATTGTGATATATTTGATTATATATAAATGAATGTTGTAAATAATAATGAGGAACATATCATGGAGGAACTTATTAGAATTGGAATCATCTCAAATCCCTACGAAATTGGTGTGTGGGGAGCCACGTGGCACAAATATAATTTTTAAAATTTATTAAAAGTAATGGACCATTTTTCTAAATAAAATT
>APFE031647761.1:0-26173 GCA_000404065.3 Pinus taeda
TTCTTGTTCTTGCTTGTATGTTTTTGTGGAATTTGGGTTTTCTGTTTGCCTTTGATATTGGTGTTTTTTGAAGTTTTTTTATTGTTTA
The DNA here is from genome assembly GCA_000404065.3 of Pinus taeda. Lineage (NCBI taxonomy): Eukaryota > Viridiplantae > Streptophyta > Pinopsida > Pinales > Pinaceae > Pinus > Pinus taeda. The sequence continues at coordinate 89 of APFE031647761.1, forward strand.
TATTTGGTATCCTATGGGAGAGGAGGTGATAATTTCATTAATTAAACCCTATAGTGGTGATTGATGTACATTCCACATTATGTGCAGTGGGTAAAATGTGTATGCATCGTTGCTTTTGGGTTTTATTTTAATAAATAGTTATGTTTATTTGTTAATTATGCCGTAAGGCGTTCCCTCTGAGAAAGACATCCCTAAAATGTGACGTGTGCGATCCTGAGCCATTGATTCTGTGTGTTAGACGATTGGGGTGTTTTCTGCTGTTGATTTAATCTATTTTTTTCATAGAAAAATGTTATTTTTTCCACCAGCTGTGGAAGACAGAGAGGGAAGATCTGGCAATGGGCCATGAAAGGCCAGGCCTCCTGGCGACGATGAGACTCTTCGCAGTGACTGAACCAAAACGTTCTTCGCAGTGACGACAACGTGTCTTTCTTCTTGGTTTCGTGTCTTTCTTCCTGCTTGAGGGCTGCGTAGCCAGCGTGTGGCTTCCTGTTTCTCCACAAAGATTATTTGATTTCTTGAGGGATGAGAGACTCAGAAGCGAGGTAAGGAATAACTGGACTCAATAATTCATAGCATGGCATTGTTTTTTCTATTTCGTTTCATTCACAGCCGGTACTCTCTACTGACCACTGATAAAAATAAAAACTGGAACAGTGCGATATACTGTCAAATGGAGGTCCAATGCAAGAAATGGCTCACATTCCGAAAGCACAAGATCCTGGCAACTATGTTTCTCTTCTAAGAGCAAGCATATGTTCCTTTTCTTTTTCTTCAAAATGCTTCTTCGAGAATAATTCCTCTCATGAAACCCTAACCTTAATTGTAAATGTTTTCGATGTTAGGCCATGAATTCCAACGAAAGCAGCAGCATGTTGATCCTGCAAGAGACTTACACAGATGCATCAGGGTCTCTTGTAGTTTATGCTCCAATGGACATCCCAGCCATGCATGTGGTTATGAGTGGGGGTGATCCAGCTTATGTTGCCCTCTTACCCTCTGGCTTTGCCATTCTTCCAGACGGACCAGAATGCAGGCCCCTTGCACTAAACCCTACTGGAAAGGGTGTTGGAGTCAACAGCCCGCGTGTGGGAGGATCACTTTTAACAGTTGCATTCCAGATATTATTCAACAGCTTGCCAACAGCCAAACTCAAAGTAGAACCAGTGGAGACAGTGAACAACCTCATATCCTGTACTGTGCAGAAAATCAAGGTAGCTCTGCACTGTGAAGATGCTTGACATACATCTCTCCCTCTTAATCCTCACTGTCTAGTTTTTTTGTGTCCCCATAAGATTTTTTGTTTTTGTTTGGTCCATGCCAATCAATGTTTAACGTGCAAGGTAAGGGGAGTTGGCATTGGCACTGGGCAGTTATGAGGGGATCTCAACACCAATTTGCTCGCATTGAACTGGGTGTTGATTTGTCCCGCACAGTAACAGCCACAGCCACCTCCTCATGCCTGCTTTCACCTTTGTCCTGGGATGGACAGCAATGGGATTACTGAGATCACATGATATATGTAACTGAAAATAATTCATGAAGGATGCGTAGTGGAGTCAAGAACGCACCACATATATCCTTTCCAAGTGGTAAACAAAACTGAAACCAGCCAGACAAAGCTTCTTTCCTTGGCAATGCAATTATCAAACAAACATGATGTTTGCACAAGCTTTACCACCATGCAAGGGTACTGGTTGGGGTATTGACTCCCCGCAAAATCTTAATCGTTTACTACTCTCATCTTTCAGTTAAACTCAATCATCCATACATGATATGACATGACGACATTGATATTATTTAGCATAATTACAGGTTTTGGATGATAGGCTTTTGAATTTTTGTTCACTTATCAGGGTAGGTATGTTGTGTCTTTTGCTTGTTCAAATTTTGTTTATAATTCATTTCCTTTATGCATAAGTCTGTGCATTAATGTGGTGTAGAAAAGGTTAATGCCTGCAAGAATTGACAGTGTTATTCAAATTTTTTTGGTTTCCTACATAAAAATCAAGCAGGTTTTGTTTTGAAATCCCTTTTTTTCACTGCAATACAGAAAGTTGGTATGGACATTTTAGCCTTTTAACTGCGTGCTGTCAATTACATATTTGAATTCAAGCAGAATAGTGAATGTGTCAAGCATGTTATATCATATAATACAAAACATTGACAATGATTGTATCAATCTGTATCAAGCTTTGATTCTGCCATTTTTTTGTTATCAAATTTTGAAATATTTACATATTGCATACCTTGTTTTCACTAAAACAATTTGAAGGAGAATTCCAATCATTCTCTCTATTGTTGGAAAATAAAATAGCTTAATATTGAAACTTATCTTCTTTTTACTGTGTTAAATTTGGACTTGCCTCCATCCACTTTCTTAGTTGGGAACCTGAAAATTACTGTGCAGAATATCTTTCATGGAGATATCGAACCAGAAAACCTTCTGGTTGGCAGCGATGGAACAGTTAAGATTTCTGACTTCAGCGTTAGCAGGATGTTTGAGGTAAGAAAGTTTCTCCCTGAGTGTACCTTCCTTTCTGATAGTGAATGTGTTCTAAACATGACCTCTCAAACTACACCATTTCATAGTTATAGACAATTACAAATGCCTACTGTTGACTATTGTTAGGTGAGTATTTTTTATTAAATGTTAACATTGGACAATGAGGATTCAATTACTGGGAGGAAATGTTTTACAAAATCCAATGTTCCTTTGGATGTATACAGGGCAGCAATGATGAGCTTCAAAGGTCTCTTGGTACTCCTGTTTTTACTGCACCAGAATGTTGCCTAGGTAGAGTGCTCGAAACTTTGCTAGCTATACAAATACCGTCTGCTCAAGATTTGGACAATCATTGCTGCTAATTTGTACTGTATTTATATCTTTGATTGATATATTGTCCATCTTTTTTGTTGTCATATTACATTCTTATACTCGACAAATATTATATTTTCAATTCATGCTTGTTCTCTTGTAAATAAAAGCCTGTTCAATGAAATGAAATACCAGAGGAAAGGAAGAAAGGGTCACATGTTAAAGGACAGATACTTCAATTGTCAAAATAGGCCTGACAATTTTTGTTGCCTGTTTTCAATAGGCTTGACATATCATGGTAAAATTGATGATGTGTGGGCATTGGGTGTGACACTATACTGCATGGTGTTAGGTTCTTATCCCTTCATTGGTGACTCCTTGCAAGGCACATATGACAAGGTAAATGAATCTCTGCTGCTTTTCACTTTTCAAACAGGTCGGTTGGAGGGAAATACTTATTTTGTTGTTACTGATGGTGGCTTAGATTGTTAATGATTCACTTGTACTTCCAAAGGATATGAATCCAGCACTTGCAAACTTACTCGAAGGTCTTCTTTGCAAGGATAAGTGACTTTTCTCAATTGAATGTTTTACAGAGCAGATTTTAATTTTAAGAGTTGCATTGTTGCAAATTTTGAAATTCACCATAATAATCAAGCTGCCACTATTGGATTTCATAGATCCGAAGAAAAGGATGAACTTAGAGGTTGTTGCAAGGCATCCGTGGGTTATGAAGGATTTCATGTCAACTGTGCAGGTTTTGGGGAAATGTGAACAGGGTAGCTCCAGACATCACTCTGATCATCATGAGCAAAATGTAGCTTCCTCTGAAGCATTGTCAGAATCAGTTTAACAGGGATGCTTATGGTTTTTATTATTACATATTTCATGGCTGCTTATCACCATTTATGTACACATTATCACCATTTATGCATACATTTCATCACTTAATTATCACCATTTATGCACACATTTCCTCCGGGGATACAACTTGACAAGGGATATCAATATCCAAAATCAAAGCCGACCACCAACTAATTAAAATGAAAATTGTAAGTAAGTTTGACACTAATCATGTCATATATATGGGACTCGTTGTAAAAAGCCACCGCAATTCCGTTAAATGCCCACATCTTAAACTCGTTTGCCCCAATTCTGTTAATAAACATAGTCGTAAAGATTATTTGTAATCAAGAATAATTCGGGATTATCAGAGCCATTATCATTAATAATTATATTTTATTAACATTAATTTTTTTACAATTTACTATATTTCAGAAATTTGTTGTTACTGATGGTGGCTTAGATTGTTCATGATCCACTTGTACTTCCAAAGGATATGAATCTAGCACTTGATAATTTGTACTGTATTCATATATTTTATGATATATTGCCCATCTTGTTTGTTGTCAGATTACATTCTTATACTCGACAAATATTATATTTTCAATTCATGCATGTTCTCTTGTAAATAAAAGCCTGTTCAATGAAATGAAATACCAGAGGAAAGGAAGAAAGGGTCACATGTTAAAGGACAGATACTTCAGTTATCAAAATAGGCCTGACAATTTTTGTTGCCTGTTTTCAATAGGCTTGACATATCATGGTAAAATTAATGATGTGTGGGCATTGGGTGTGACACTATACTACATGGTGTTAGGTTCTTATCCCTTCATTGGTGACTCCTTGCAAGGCACATATGACAAGGTAAATGAATCTCTACTGCTTTTCACTTTTCAAACAGGCCGGATGGAGGGAAATACTTATTTTGTTGTCACTGATGGTGGCTTAGATTGTTCATGATCCACTTGTACTTCCAAATGATATGAATCCAGCACTTGCAAACTTACTCGAAGGTCTTCTTTGCAAGGGTAAGTGACTTTTCTCAATTGAATGTTTTACAGAGCAGAATTTAATTTTAAGAGTTGCATTGCTGCAAATTTTGAAATTCACCATAATAATCAAGCTGCCACTATTGGATTTCACAGATCCGAAGAAAAGGATGAACTTAGAGGCTGTTGCAAGGCATCCGTGGGTTATGAAGTATTTCACGTCAACTGTGCAGGTTTTGGGGAAATGTGAACAGGGTAGCTCCAGACATCATTCTGATCATCATGAGCAAAATGTAGCTTCCTCTGAAGCATTGTCATAATCAGTTTAACAGGGATGGTTATGGTTTTTATTATTACATATTTCATGGTTGCTTAGTCATGGAAGAGATGTTGTGGTTCTTCAGAAGAGGGGGTTCCTTTGCTCATTGTATTTATATTGAGTTGCTCTATGATGCTTGTACATTGTATCTGCCTGTATGACTTTAGATATTCAGTGGCATGCTTTAGTTGGACTTCCTTCTAATGCAATTGGGACCTCAAAGGAATATTATTTGACAGTTCTAACCATGCAAATAATAATCAAGAATCACATGATATGGTGGCTAATGTTCAAATTTCAAACTTTCAAAGCACTTCATTGTCAATAGCTCTGGGGAAATTCTTCAAGATATCGGTGTGTCAGTTGCAGATTATGTGTTGGTAAGGTTGCAGCAAGCAAGTTCAGTGTCTCTATTGTAGAATATGTGCTGGTAAGATGTAGCAATCAAGTTCATCATACTAGGAAGTCCCTGGTGTAATTCACAATAAAATAATATTGCAATTTTTGCATCCTCATTGTAAAGGGATGTGAGGCGGGGGTTTTAAGCACCTTGTGCATGTAATAGCTCTATTTATGATAGCTTGTTTTTTTACGGCTTTGTGCAACCTGTTTTCAAGCTAGGTTGGTTGCCACTCCAAATATCTGCAGAGATCTTGGCCATTTCAAATTGATCTAGAATTGGTCAAGTTAGTTTTCTTGTAGTGGAATATTATAGAGACCTTTCCTTTTATGGTTGTGGTACACAATTTGATGAGTGTAACAATAGAAAAGCAAGCTAATTGTGTGGTCAGGTTTTTGATGGTAGTGTTGGAACTGTCCCTGAATAAAATTGTTATATGGGGCTTCATATTAAGATTGTGATTTTTATTCTTATCTATTGATGATGCATCTGTATATTCACAAACGAAACCCAATAGATTCGTTGCTGATTTCTTGGAGCTGAGGGTTTCTATAACAAGATGATTGGTACCAGAAAGCCACCAAAGATGCGAGTTTGAATGGAGGATTTTGGGAAATCTCTAAACTGATTTTGTCTACTCATTTGCTACATGGCTGAGTTTGATCAGATTTCCAGTCGATGCTTATACCAATCCATTGAACTGATAAGAAGGCATTAGAGTGTTGGTATTAAATGGTTGATTGAACTGTGGAACCTTGCTTGCGGATTGAGTTCGATTCCTTTTATATTGGCCTCTATTATTTAGTTGTTGTGCAAGAAGCACTGGTAAGGAATCAGTGCTTTAATTTATGCAGTGATGTATAAATAGCCATTTCATGTTTTTGCTTCAAATTGCAATATCCATCTTTGTCTGAGCTTCTAATTTTAAGCTTTTGCAAGTGGGGTTAAAGTTCAGCAGTGAAGATGGTTGTATGTTAAGGTAACCACTAAAGTTAAATTTCTTGAGCCATGAATAAGCAATTGGAGCCATGTGCAAATCCCTGGGTGATTTTGACATAAAAGTACACGCTGTCGCGACAGCTTAACCAAATGAAAGTCCTCGTGTTCAGTTGTTTGCCCCTCAAGGGCCACTTTAATTGTTCAAGTGGGCTGCTTCTTGTGTCTGATTCCTAGGCATTGTAATGTTTCTATCTGAGCTTTAGAAGGAAGCGATTTCAAAGAAAAATTGCAATTATTCTAGAACATGGAACTCAGATAGTGAAGATTGCAGCCGAAGAGAGTTGAATGGGGAGACGCTGGAAATTTCGGGTATTGTACAAACTTGAAATGGTAAGTCATAAGTCAAAACTGAAATCTATATTATATTTTTTGTATTCATTATGTATTCAACACCAACTGTTTTTCAATTTTTAATTACACAATTTTTTTCATGTTTAACTTGCAACTAGATTGAGATGTTATGCTGTGCAAGGAAAGGAGACTTGGCATAAATGGCAGTTGCCTGTAGTATTAGTTTTGAATGTGCTAGATTGTTGGCACTTAAAATAATATTTCTTACACTTAGTGTGCATTTGGTCGTGATAATGTCCATCGATATTTTGTTCTAGTTTTTTGGTGGCTCGTAAGTTCAATGCATTATATCTTTATTTGTGATGTTTTTCGAAATTTCCATTTTATCATTAAATTCTTTCTATTCATTTGTTGAGGATTTGGTAAATTAATATCTAACATTAAGAAAAATAAGATTCACAAATCATTTTTGTGAGTAGCTGGAAAGGCATGACCCCTTTGAAAGTTGCAAGAGTAGGCATGTAGGCACAAGAAGAAGATCTAGAGCTGATGTTTGAGACATTTCTAAAGCACTGAAGATAGATAATGAATTTGGCATGCTTGCAACATTTAAAGTTGACAAGTTTGGGGATTCTTTCCAATTCTTTGGATTAGAATGCCGACAACCATTTTCTAAGAATTTTCTATCCCCAGGCATGTTCTTGTTTAGTCCATAATTTATGTTTTAATTTCCTAAATATACAATGAAATATAAAACAAATAAGCAAGCCAAATCCCCTTGAATCAATGTTCTAAAAAGGTGTGAGCATTGTGAGTCATCTCCCATGCTCCAGTGTTTATGTTATTGAAGAAACATAGAATGACTAAATGTTGAACCAATTGTTTCAGTTACTAAGCTTTTCTATCCGTTGAAATTCCTGCAATTACAGTCTTTTGAAACAGAGGCTTCCCTTCTGTACGGACTTGATCAAAGGCACTCTCCTTGGATGTGACATGCTTGAGATTAAAATCTTGAATTGAGTCAACTTCTGCCTTGCTTAACATGACAAAGCTTTCCACCCCCAAAGCTATGATATTTTTGTCCCTTTTCTTCACGAAGTGTTTGCTTGTTGTGAACACAACCTCTACATGCAGATTGCTCTATGTAGTTTGGTTAACAAAAAAAAAAATTCTACTTAGACCAGGAATGTAAAAAAGTGTTTTTGAACATAAACTTTACCAGTTAGATGTAGTGTTAAAGACCACCACAATAAATGTCAAAGCAATTTGTAGTGGTAATTAAATATCTCTTGCTTGCGTTAATAGAGAACGATTTTCATGGGCGCATTTTTAAAGAACATATCATTAGCTTAGTGTTAATGCATTTAAAAGATCGTATTACAATTCTGTTTCAATTTCCTTTATGTTTTCTCTTTGTTTCTGTTTCAATTTCCAGTTTTTAAAGTTGAAATGAACTCTAATCTACAATGCTATGTATTGATAAACACGATAAGACCTTTATCTCTGACAAAGCTTTTTCTAAATTAATAGATTTCTAACATTTGTTATCTATAATTTTCACAACAAAATTTGTGAGCATTCAAGTTGTCTGTAAATTTCATGAGCTCTAATCTACAATGCTATGTATTGATAAACGAGATAAGACCTTTATCTCTGACAAAGCTTTTTCTAAATTAATAGATTGCTAACATTTGTTATCTATAATTTTCACAACAAAATCTGTGAGCATTCAAGTTGTCTGTAAATTTTAGATATCAGCGAGAAGAAGCAAGAATTGAAGCTTTGGTAAATCTCAAGACTTCCAAATCTGAAGCTGCAACCAAAAATCTTAAGGTATAAGGAGTGTGCCTATAAAAATTGGTGCACATTTAGGAATATTTCTATAATTCTGGTCGTTTACAACATTTAGAAAAAGTGAATAGACATGTTGATATTTAGGTCATTGACCTAATGCACACACTATATGGATAATGGATTTCCGCACTTTATGCATTACGGCGTTTCCTTTGCAACATCCGGTGCAAATGCTAGTTTTAGTTCATTTGTTTAATAATATTTTATGGATATGTAGGTATAGAAATATTGTGTAGTAGCTCATCAGAAGACTTTGGATTGTGTTAAGGCAAAAAAAACTTATTGAGTCATTAAAGGTACTTTTCCTATGATGCACACTCTTAATGTAGAGTCGTCAAGTTAAAGTGGTGAAAGAAGTTGTATTATGTTCTATTAAAAGATAACATACTTATTATGGAAACCTAATTGAAGAAAATGAAATTCAACAACCTTACCTTATCTAATCTTCTCCTTGAAAGGCCTTTCCATTGGATAGCTATATCATTCTTAACCAAATCTTAGGTCACCTCCCCCGTTCTTAACCAAGTTTTAAATCCCCTTTCCTCAAGCGTTGTAGAGGCCACTATTTACATGAACCTCTCTCTCTTTATTTTCCACAAAGATGTTACATTCCATGGAGATGATGAGGATATTCCTTTGATGGAATGATATTTCCCTAGTGATGCCTAGAGTTGGTATGAAAATAAAATATGCTTGGGATGTCTATTGATTTTTGTTTTGGTCAAATTCTGGGTAAGCAACCATTGAAAAAAGAAAATGTGTATGAAAAGATAAAGATATGGATGGGAGTAATACTAATATTGTTATTGTACTAATAAACACACACAAACAATTTTATTTCGAGATTATGGGGATTTTATTGTCAGTGTTTCATGTAATTTCAAACCAAGATTCAAGATTCAATAAATCAATTGTGTGTTATGGTCATTTTGTTATTATAATAAATATGTAAAAAAATTAACATCACTATGTTATTGCACTATTTTTTATTTTAATCAATTAATTTATTATCAAAACATTATTCTACGAACCAAATTTTTAAACCTAACATTTCTTAATAAAAACTATAAAAACCCAAAACAACAAAAAAAACAATAATTCCAACCCAAAATCCATATTCCAACCCTAGTAATCTCACGGTGAGCATACCATTAATAATAAAATAGAAATCCATATTGATTTGCTTTGTTACAAAACAAAGAAGTTTTGTAATGACCCAAAACCAATACTTCTCGGGATTTCACTTCCGCTGTGAATGTGTGATTTAAGAATAAGCGTTATCTTCCGCTATGTAGATATATAGTTGAAGATGAAAGTCACCCATATCACACTCTGAAAACTCCCGTTCTGTTCCCTCCTCCCATAAACCGAACTCCCTACGGCCACCTTCAACCCTGAGCTGTTTATACGAGCCGTGATTTCCAATGTGCTTACTAAGCAAATGATGGCGGGTTAAGAAAAGGAAACAATATATTGTTGCTTAACAAGCAAATGATGGTGAGTTATGTTAGTGATTCAATTATCAGACTGTAAAAATTTATAGCTTAAAGCAACAAATTTACCTTAAAGTTGTCTTTTAACGAACCTCGAGACATGTAGCATAAGCTCTCTAGATTCGTTGCAGTATCCAAGTAAAGAAACCAAATTTCTATGATGGATTCTCCAAAGAAGATCAACCGGTTATCAATTCAATCTACATATATAAATTTCATTATAAATAGTTTTTTGTTTTTTTAATATATAAAAGTTATTTGGGATTTATAAAATATTGAGTTTATAAACTAACATATATTCATTTTAATCACAGCCTTAGCAGACATAAAGAAAAATTAAACTTAAAAGTTAATAAATATTAAAAAAAAATCAAACATATAAATTTTTTGGGATTTATAAAATATCGAGTTTATAAACTAACATAGATTTATTTTAATCACAGCCTTGGCAGATATGAAAAACCAAACATGTTTAAATTAATGTGTAAAACAAAAATTCAATCTCTTTCAATAATTAATAAATCATTATATATAATTACATTTTCGAGAACAGTTTGAAAATTCCCTTTTACAAGTGGATTGGGCAAATTATATAGTTTAAACATGCAATTCAAATATTTAGTAGATTCAAAATTATGAATTATGTAAACTACATGGCTTAAACATGCAATTTCAACAAATATTTACTGGATTCAAATTAATCTTTATAAAAGGGCCAAGATATAAAATAATATACTTAAAATATTATAACCATAAAAATTAAAATTTCCATTACTTTATATAATATGTACAAGATTTTTTTTTAAGCTTAAATGACGTTCAAAATTTGTAAATTAACATGGGCATTTCAAATATTTTATTATGGATTGTATTCTCCACAGTTAAATTTTTTTTAATATTTAAAATTCAATTCAATATTACAATATTAAAATTCAATTCATATTACTTATTCTTAATTATTGAATATTTTAATTATTATGGACATTAATTTTAATTATTATTAATATCTTTAAATACTACATGTTATATTGTATTAATAATTGAATGTATTAGACATTTTTCTCTTTTTACTATTAATTAGGAAATAATTTTATTTTTTTTTTACTTTTAATTACTTTTTCTCTTTGAATATGGAAATATTTTTATAGTAGTATATATATATATTCCTAAAGTTGATATTAAAATAAATTAGTTAAATATAAACATAAATTGCACTACTTTCGCATGGATATAGAAATATTTACTTCACACACACATGGATATAGAAATATTTATTTCTCTCACACACACATATGCTATTTAAAAATGATATTAAAATAAATTAGTTAATATGAACATAAATTGTGTTACTTCGCATAGATATAGAAATACACACACACACACACATATATATTATTTATAATTGAAAGTGAGTGAAATAATTTAACTATATCTCTTTAATAATGGATTAAAATACAACAACCAAAATATGTATATTTATTTTTTAAGAGTGAGGCTTTGTTTCATAATACTTGTAATTGAAGTAACTAAATATGTATATTTGTGTTAAATTTTTATTATAATTGATATTGTTTTTTAATTTAAAAAATATTTTATTTTTATTTTAAAAGGGGCATGTGTAAATTCTAGGTTGAGCTAGTTATACATCTCCCTCTTGCCACATTGTATAATGTGTTTTCTAGCTCAATGAAATATAAGTAATATCAATTTGTTTTGGGTTTTTAATTACTTTATCTTTGAAAAATTGTATAAATATTATCATTTTAAATATTTTATTTATAGTTAAGAGTGAAAATATTTTATTTTAAACTTAAAGTAAAAAATATTATAACATTAACAACCAAAACTTTTTAAAGAAAGACTACATTTCATAATATAATTTAAGTAAAATTAACCCTATATAATATCTTTTAAAAAAAAAATATTTTTATTTATAAAATAATTATTATTTCAACTCTAAATCAACAACAAACTAAATCAAACCCTCCTCAATCAATTTTTTAAAATGAATTCAAATCCAAATTGCAACACGCTGTTTACTCAATAAACATTCTTAAAATGAATTCAAATCCAAATTGCAACACACTATTTACTCAATAAACATTCTTAAAATGAATTCAAATCCAAATTGCAACACATTGTTTAAAATCTAAAAATTACCTCATTTAAAAATTCGTTAGAGCACTTTCACGGCAATATATGTTCTGGTTGTAGATCAAATAATACCCATCCAAAATCCCCCTCTTCCGATCTTCTGACTAAAGTTTTGTGTGGCAGCTGAAATGTCATCTCGACCAAAGGCGCTGGACTTTGTTGGGTTGGGCGCCATAGTCATTGAATGGTCTGCATCCATTCATGGAATTGAAGTTACTAAATCTGCATACTCAGCCGGTATCATCGTAACGATGGAACTGTTTATCATACTATAGTAGCTCTAAAATTCACAGTATGCATTGACCTGGGCCCACGACGGGGCTTTCCCCACTACAATTATTTTTGCCTTCTTATTAAAGGGTCCATGTTTGTTCATTTGCTAGTGTAGTTTTATCTTTTCCTTTCTTGCCATAAAATAGTGATGGAACTTCTCTTTTGTTGATTGGAGGCTAACATTCTTTGTATTCAACACTACTGCAGGTTCTTGAGACTTATATTTGTCTTTAATTCTTGCAATTTCTTCACGTTTTGTTGTTTCTCCCTCATTGTCAATATATGCACACTAAAAAACAACGTTAGATTCATAAAGAGAACCATACTGATTCTTGTCATCATGCTCTTTGAAGAGATCTTTGCTTCCTTCATCTTTTTTCTCTGATATAGTTGGTTGATTCATGTCTTCAACCTCTTGTTTCAACTTTGTTGTTGTAAACATGTTGTATCAACTTTGTTGCTTCAAACATGTTGTCCTATGTTGTCCTGCATTTGACTTGTGTATGGAGGTACACAACTCTTCTCACCAAACAACAACTCATCAATAACATGTTTTTCTTGCATCATATTGAACCAATTTTCATGAGATACATACTTCTCATCAAATTTGACTTCTATAAGAGAGACTTTCTTCATAAAAATATTCATATTCTACATCAGTGGTTGTTTCTTCATCCACACATGTTTCAATGTCAATTACGGGCACACATTCATCATCTATCATTGCAACCTCAATGTTGTCATCTTCAATTTCACAATCAATTATGACACTGAAAGCACAATCATTATTTTCAACAACACTACTTTCATCATCTTCACCTTTCTCACACCCCTCCATACTGTACTTCATTTCAAGAATATCCCAAAACATTTTTGCATCACTTATTTCACCAGATTCATACAAAATATTAGACAAAATGTTTTCATCTAGAAATGATATGATGAAAAGTAATGTTATTGCACCTCTACTTTTATCAAGGGCATTCCTTCAACAAATTGCCATAAATTTATTGAACCAAACAATCCTTCCATTTTTATTGCCTAAAGTTTAAAACTTTTATCTGAAAAAATTGGTAGCACATAAATTTACCGGACCAAGCAATCCCTCCATTTTTATTGCATAAAGTTTAAAACTTTTGCCTGAAAAATTGGCAGCACTAGGATTAATCACTTTAATATTGCATCAGCCAAATGGGTCATATTTCTACCTCTACTTTTTGGTTCTCTTGATATTTTTGAGTTCTCTGCGAAATTCTTTTGTAGCGATCAAGCTACAAGCTACACCAAAATTTCAACCACCACGTCATGCTCCACTAGTCGAGACCCAATAGTCTCATGACATTCACAACATTAATACGAGACTCAGGCTCCACGCTCACTATAGCACTTGCAGCAATGCCAGGTTGCAAGACATTGAGTACCAGATCTCACACTACACTCCAAACTTCACATGCAACACTCAATAAATGTAACAGCCTTCAGCAGCTTCACGACCACGGTCACCAACACTCCAAACTTCACATGCAACAGTGACTAAAAGTCGCAGTCTTCAGAAGCTTCGCTACCATCGTCACCAACAATGACTTGATGACTTCTCTCAACAGGGCTTGCCACAACCGTGCAGCTGCTCCTCGAGCCTCCTTGGCCATTGCATGAGTCTCTGCAAATTCCAAAATCCTTTTAGTAATATTTGTTTCCGAAGAGCAATCCAGAGAAACACAGCTTTTTCGACCAGCTCAATTCATTTGCATGAGGAGTTGGCTAAACATAAAAGGTCAGTTAACTGAGTGATTGAGTGTTGAGTCAAATCGAATTAAGTGATAAACAATTTTAAGTGTGTGGTTGCATGTCAATATATTTTAGATAAATAACTAATTGGAAAAGGATAAATGCCCTTCACCGAATTTATTGTAAGCATCATATTTTGTGTGATCAATAAAAGAGTCAAAACTCATGATAAATTTATGTGTAAATTATTTATTTGTCTCTCCGTCTTTGTAACCAATTAATATCAGAGTGAGGTTACAAAGAAATACCGAAAACATATTTGTAGTACTATGTATGGCAGGCGAGAAATTCGTTAACAATGATTACTTTATACTGTTACAAAGAAATACCGAAAACATATTTGTAGTACTATGTATGGCAGGCGAGAAATTCGTTAACAATGATTACTTTATGCTGTTTTACATGCACGCAGCACGCCGATTCCATCTCTAATTGGAAGCGTTAGAGGACTAACCTGGCAGTTAATTAACGTCGAAGGCCCGTTAATAAACCAAAGAACACGTATTTATAAATTACGAAGTCAACGTCTTAAGATTTATCATAAGTTTATATTCGTTGAGTGGGAACTCTTTTATTAAAAAGAGAGCACGTTAAAAACAAAGAGTTTTATTAAAAGATTTTTTTTATCTAAAGGATTTCGGAACATTATGAAAGGATATTTTTTGAAAAATATTTTTTTTAAGATTTTTTTATAAAATAAAAAATTTAGGGTTTGACCGGAAAGTTTTTGTTTTTGTTTTTTTTTTTAAGTTTATGAAAAGAGATTTTGTTAAAGAATTTTTAAAGATGGTTCTTTCAAATTTCTAGTTTTAGTTTTCATTGTTTAAGGAAAAGATTATGATGTGGGTTACTAAGATGACGACCACATTGTAGGCACATGTTGTTTGGGATTATGTCCAGTTTTGGTTTTCAGGACTTAAGAATGAAGCAGAAGAGCAAATTCTCAGTAACATAGAGAGGGAACAATAGAAGAAAGACAAAAAGAAGAATGCACAAGTGTTGCATCTTATCTAGCAGGGAGTGGACTGAGCAGTGTTCCAAAAGATTTTGATCACGTCTTCAGCAAAAGTAGCATGTGATACTTGGTGACAAACTATACATGCATGACCAAAGTCAATATTGTTAAGTTGCATAATACTAGAGAGATTTTGAAATTCTGCAAATGAAGGAGACAAAGGACATCAATTCTTTCATGAATTGGGTTATAACTGTCATAAATCAATTAAATATTTATGGTGAAGATATTAAAGATCAAACAGTGATTGAGAAGGTTCTCAAATCTTTGTCTATCAAATTTGATGTTGTGGTAACAGTCATAGAAGAAGCCAAAGATTTGGCATCATTGACAGTTGATGAGCTGATGGAATCACTTCTATTGCATGAGGCTGTTAGACCAGACAGTAACTCCTCAACCAAAAATTGGTTCGCGATTATTCCTTTAGGCAGGTCTTCATTATATACATGAGGGAGAGATTGTTTACTTCATCTCCCGATGACTGCTCATATTACTCATTTATCTATTTACATTATATTCACTCAATCATGAGGATTAGGTGTCAACATTCCCCCCCTTAATCTGAAGGGAAGTTGGTGAGTCCAAGCATCATTCTGAATCGTTCAAGCTTTTCTCTTCCAAGTGCTTTGGTGAAAATGTTTGCAATTTGCTCATTAGTGGAACAATGACGGAGATGGATTGTTTTGGCCTCAACATGATGTCGAATCAGATGATATTTAGTATTGATGTGCTTCGTTCGATCATGGAACTTTGGGTTCTTGGCCAGCTTTATTGCAGAGGTATTGTCAATCATGAGTGGAGTTGATTGTACTTGTTTTACCTGCAAATCTTCAAGAATTTTCCTGAGCCACACAATTTCTTCTGTTGCTTCAACTATTGCCACGTATTCTGCTTCTATTGTGGAATTTGCTGGAACTGATTGTTTGCGTGATCTCTAGGAGACATCTCCTGATCCAAGAATCATAGCATATCCTGAAGTAGATACCCTAGTTTCTTTGTCTCCATCGAAGTCTGAATCAGAGTATCCAATCAAATTGAAGTTGTCCACCTGTGTATGCTTGATTCCAAAGTCTTGAGTTCCCTTCAAGTACCTTAGAACTCTTTTTGCGGCAGACCAATGTCCCTCACAAGGCTTTTGCATAAACCGAAAGAGGATTCCAACAGCAAACGAAATGTCTGGTCTGGTAGTAGTTAGGTAGTTGAGACTTCCTATAAGCTGTCTATATTTTGTTGCATCCTCAAATTCTTTTCCTTTAATAGATGTGAGCTTTAAGTTTTGTTCCATTGGAGTAGTAAGAGGATTGCATTCTGTCATGCCAAACTTGTTCAACAGATCTCCAATGTATTTCTTTTGAGAAAGAAATATGGACTTCGGATGTTGGGTTACTTCAATTCCAAGACAGTAATGAACATAGCCCAAATCAGTCATTTCAAAACTTTTCCCCAATTCCTTCTTTATGAATGTAATGTAGCTTTCATTGTTCCCTGTCATCAAAAGATTATCTACATATACCACAAGATATACAATTGTTTTGCCAACTTTCTTGACAAATAAAGTTGCATCATCAAGATCATAATGTTTGAAATTGAGTTTCAGAAGATGCTCAGTTAGTTTTTCATACCAGGCTCGCGGTGCTTGTTTGAGGCCATACAAAGGCTTCACAAGTTTGCATACTTTATGTTCATGTCCTTTCATAGCAAATCCTTCAGGTTGAGACATAAAAACATTCTCTTTTAGATCTCCATTTAAGAAAGCCGTTTTTACATCCATTTGATGGACTTTCCAACCGTTCTGAGCTGCTAGTGCAAAGAGTGTCCGGATGGTAGCCCATTTTGTTGTGAGGGCAAAAGTCTCCTCATAATCGACCCCTTCCTTCTGTGTAAAACCTTTTGCCACAATCCTAGATTTGTGCTTGTCAAGTGAGCCATCAGCTTTATACTTGTTCTTGTAGACCCACTTGCAGCCAATTGGTTTGGTTCCTAATGGAGGATCAACCAGCTTCCAAATGCCATTCTTTATGAGGGCATCATACTCCTTTTGCATCGCTTCTTTCCATTCATCATGAGAAGAAACTTCTTTGAAGGAAGTTGATTCAAAATCTATAGACAAGTTCAATTCACAATCATAAGAAACATCCATATCAACAGGTGAATTAGAGTCATCTACATCACCTCCATTTTGTCGGTTTGAATTTTTGGTTCCTGTTTTTCCAATTTCATCAGGATGAACACTTTCAAGCGTCTTTGTTAGCCACTTTGGGGTACCTTTCTGAGATGGTCCAAGCTGCTCTATTGATTGAGTTGGGACTGAATCAAGATTGAGTCTCCCAATTCTATCAATTACATCCCTTAAAGCATCATCCATTGTTGGAGTTTCATGCGGGGGAGAGTGTTCTTCATAAGAAGATTCCACATGTTGATCTAGTATAGGAATCCCCCTTTCAAGATGTGGAATCTGATTATCAAATTCTTGAAATGAATTTGCTTTTGCGAATATGTCCAAGCGATCAAGTTGCCGCTCAACAACATTGTTAGTTTTGGATGATTTAAGTAAAATTACATCTCTAGATACAACAAACTTTTTATTTACTTCATTATAGAGACAGTATGCTTTGGAGGTGTTTGAATACCCCAAGAAATACACTTACGACTTCCAGTACCAAGATTGTTTCTATGTACCTTTGGTATGAAGGCATAATAGGTGGAACCAAAGACCCTGAGATGCTTTACCGAAGGAACATGTTCATACCACATTTCATAAGGAGTCTTGTTTCTAAAAGCACTAGATGGACATATATTCTTTATATATGCAGCGCATAGAACAACATCAGCCCAAAACATTATCTTTACATTTTTGAAGAAGAGCATGGATTGTACCATATTTAAGATTGTCCTATTCATTCTTTCAACTACACCATTCTGTTGGGGATTATAAGGTACAGTTGTTTGATGTTCGATCCCATGTTGGCGAAGATAGTCTTCAAATTCATTTGATGTGCATTCTTTTCCATTATCAGTGCGAATAGACCCAATATGAGATTGTGCATCATTTTCAATCCATTTATGAAAATTCTTGAATGTTTGAAAAGCATCAGATTTGTTCTTTAATAAACAAACCCAACACATTCTGGTGTAGTCATCAATAAATGTCATCATATATTTATTTCCATTTGCATAAGGAACAGGTATTGGACCACATAAATCTGAATGAATTGAGTTCAAGTTTTCTATGTGCTCTTGAATGTGAATCATGAAAAGACTGTTTGCTATGCTTTCCTAGAATGCAAGCATCACATTGCTTAAGTTTCCTAGGAATTGTAGGCAAAATAACAACACCATTTTTCTTCAACAAATAGAGGCTATCATAGTTCAAATGTCCAAATCTAGCATGCCATAATAAACTTGATGGAAGTGTACCTTCTTCATGATGAGAATTGTATGAGAAATGTTGTGCACGAGCAGAGGTTCCTTGCAGCTTGAGAAGTCTTCTTCTTCTATTCCCCTCATGATAAGTGAGTGGTCAGATGATTTTCTCACCTCAAACTTGCCATAAAACATATGAATGAAGTGACCTTGCTGGTGGATGTGGACTAAGGACAACAAGTTTCTCTTAAGCTGTGGGAGATATAGAACATGATACAGAAGAAAGTCTGGAAGACCAGGCAATTTAAGCCTGATTGTGCCAAGCCCCGATGGCTTGATTTTTGATTGGTCTGCAAAGTATACTGCTCTATCAACATTGTCAGTAAATTCTTCAAAAAAATATTTTCTATGAGTCATGTGGTAGGTTGCTCCTGAATCAAGAAACCAATCATTTTTCCAAGAAGCAAGTGAAGCATTAAATAAATCTTCATTTACTCCAATATTACATTGTGCCACAAACATAGTGAGCGGATTCAGGTGATTTACCTTTGTCTGTATCATCAATTTTACCTTTCTGTTGGTTTCTTTTCTACTCAATTTTGTCCCATGGTAGCTTGCATGTAGAGGCATCATGTGATCCATTTCTTTTGCAGTGAATGCAGTGCAAATCTGCCTTTTTTCCTTGAAAATGTCTGCTCGCCTGCCTCTAAAATATCTTCCTCTTCCTCTTCGACCACCTCTTCCTCTTGAAGAATCTTGAGCATGATGTTTTTATTTATGAGTAAGGCACACAATGTCTTCAGAAGATTCAAGGGTTGTCTTCTTTCCAAAAGCTTTCTCTCTTTCAACAAACTTTTTCACAAGAGAATCAAAGGTGATATCTTTGAGATTTCCATTTGCTTGCAATGACTCAAGATAATTGGAGTAAGTAGGATAAAGTGCCTTGAGAAAAGCGATAAGAGGAATATCTAATTCGACCTTAGTGGATTTGATATCATGAATTACAGACTTTACTTCAGATGCAAGAGCAAGAGGATCATTATTTTGCAGTTCAGGAGTGAAGAGTTTAATCATGAGTTGAACAACTTCAAGTGCAGAATGTGAGTCATAGAGTTATTTAAGCTTTTGTAAGGCTTCAAAGGCAGTTGAAAATGATGAAATATGGCGACTCACCTCTTCATTTACAGATGTTGTGATTAATGCATAAGCTTTGTTGTTCTTGTTTTCCCAAATGACGAGCTCTTTGTCTGAAGTAAGCTGTTCTGGTTCATTGTCTCCGTCTCCGACACACACTCCTTTCCACAACTCATTGAAAATGAGGGTGTGTTTTATCATCCAAGACCATTCAGGATAGGTTTCCTTGCCAGTGAGAACTATTCCCACCATGGTTATGATTGAATGCATTGTAAAATCTGTGTACAGTGGAAAAAAAATCGCTCTTCTAGTGATAAAACAATTTGCACTTGCTGTGTAAAAGGGAAAAAAAATGCACTATAGTTTTCAAAACACTCTACTATGGCGAAGTCTTCAAAACACTTTAAATGAAAATTGATTTATAAAACATTTCCCAAATAAACATTTAGATCAGCGATGCACTGACAATGGCCACATCATCCACAGATATTTTCTCCCCGAACTTTTTTTCAATAACAGTTGTTTGTGAAGCTAAATTCATAAAGGAAGAAATATCTGCTCGAGCCTGCCATGAAATACCAAATGCCAAATAGAATTGCTAGTAAAATGGAAAACATTTATAAGCATCATCTAATTGTCTTGAGAGGAACGCAGTACCTTGTCACTCGATCTTGCTTCCAGCCATTCAGCAAATGTAAATAAAAAGACAATGGTACCTCCTTCCAAATAATCAAACCAAGAGTGCCGAGAACTGTTCCAAATCAGCGCTAGAACGAGTTCTCCAAATTTGCTTCTCTATCTGTCAAAGAAATGGAACACGAAGGGAATCTCCGAGATTTCCCATGACTGTTGGTGGTATAAACCATGCTAAGGTAAGCAACCTAGCTCATATTAATCTATAAGAGTGCTCTTGGTGACCAACATTGGCTTGAATACTTTGCACCATCTGTGAAATGGACAAATTGGCATTCCTATAAAACGCAGCGTGACTTGGACATGGATGCAAGAAATGATACAAATCTCGTCACCGAAAGAGGGTTTTTAGCACTTCGCTTAACAGTTACAAGTGCCAGAAATATCGCTCTGATAAATAAAACTAACATGGAACTTGCTACGCCAAAAGAAAGCTAACACAAAAGCATTGAGGAGACGACCTTGTCGCAGAAAGGGGACAAAGCCACGAGTCCATGATGAAGAATCAACTGTGGCACATTGGTAAGGCGGAGTAATTGTAGAGCGTAGGTTGTGGGTTGAAACTCACAGTTAATACATGCGTACAACTCACAGAACTCACAGTAAATGAAACACACAACGAATCGACTCCTTCAAGAGGTAACGCACTTCAACAAATACATTAAACAATGAATGAGATTTCGCAGGGATTTGACAGAGATGTCAGCCTGCAGAACATGGGCAGAATATAAGCAGAATATGTAGGAGGGAGTTACAAAGTAGAGGGAAATTAAAAAAATGGTGTTGGCTCTAATACCATGTCAAACCAGGAAGTAACTCAACCAAAAATTGATTCGTGTTTATTCCTTCAGGTAAGTCTTCATTATATACATGAGGGAGAGATTGTTCACTTCATCTCCCGATGACTGTTCATATTACTTATTTATCTATTGCATTATATTCACCCAATCATGAGGATTAGGTGTCAACAGAGGCAAGGATAGACAAAAATAAGTATTCCACTTTAGAGGTCGCTTTCAAAAGTTGGGTTTCTATTTCAATAAACAGAGGTTGAGGTAGAAGTAGATCGAGAGGCAGAGGATGAAGCGAAAGATATGGTGGTTAGAGAGATGGTCGAGAAGAGCATGAACATGAAAGTGGAAGAAACTACAAAATCTTCAACAATGATCAAAGAGTTGACAAATCAAAGGTGAGATGTTATTATTACAATAAATTTGGTCATTACCCTTGTGATTGCAGGAAGAAAATAGTCGATCAAGGGAACCAGAGAGCTAATATCACTATATAGAGTACTAACTCCATGTTCCTAGCTTGTCATATCGTGCATGAACCTTCTACTAGTGTGTGGTTGTTAGAAAATGGTTACAGTAACCACATGATAGGAAACAAGGATTTGGTTGCAAATTTCGATCAATCTGTGAAAACATAGGTAAAATTGAGGACTGACAAGACTCTGAAAGTAGATGGCAAAGGAGTGGTCAAATTTCTGACAAAGCAGGGGGAGCCAAAGACAATCTCAAAGGTATATTATGTTCCTAGTCTCAAACATAATTTGTTAAGTGCTAGTCAATTGACACAGAAAGGATACCACGTCATCTTTCAAGGTGAAGAATGTGTTATATATGACAAGCCCCCAAGAAAGCAGCTTATAGCAAAGGTGAAGATGACAAGGAACATACTCTTTCCTCTAATTATGAATTACAGTGGTAAGGTGAGTTCTTTTACAGTTGCATGTTCTGATGATTATTAGTTATGACACTTTTGATTTGGACACTTGCACTTTTCTGATTTAAGATTATTGTAGCAGAAACAAATGGTCGGAGGATTACCTTCCATCAAAGAATTTTCTAGTAATTGTGAGTGTTGCATCTTGGGAAAAAAACACCGTGAAAGTTTTCCAAAGGGAGTTGCATACAGATAAAAGAAACCTCTTGACTTAGTGCATACAAACTTGTCTAGACCTACGAGGACACAGTCGATTGGTGGAAGTTGTTACTTCCTCACTTTCATTGATGGCTACAACATAAAGACTTGGGTTTACTTCTTGAACAAGAAGTCTGAAACTTTTGCAAATTTCAAAGAATTAAAAGCCTTAGCAGAGAACCAAAGTGATCAATAGATCAAGGTATTGAGGTCAGATTGTGGTGGAGAATATGATTCAAAGGCATTCCATGATTACTGCAAATAACATGGAATCAGAAGACAATTTACAACCAGATACACACCACAGCAGAATGGTGTAACAGAAAGAAAGAACATGACAATTATGAACATGGTAAGAAGCATGTTGAAAGGCAGAAACTTGTCTAATGAGTATTGGACAAAAGCAGTTGCATGTGTTATTTATGTGATCAACAGAGCCCCTAAAAAGACTGTGATGAACATAGTACTGAAACAAGCATGGTGAGGTATGTATTGTAGCTTATCTTATCTCAAATTATTTGGATGTGCAGCTTATGCACATGTGCCTAAGGAGAGAAGAGGAAAATTGCATGATAAAAATGAAAAATGCATATTCAGTGGTTATAGTGAGCAATCAAAAGCTTACAAATTGTGTAACCCTGTGACAAAGAAGACCATAATTAGCAAAGATTTTGTGTTCAAAGAACAAGAGTCATGAAATGAAACTATAGACAAAACAGTTGATCCACAAGTGCCACTGATGGAAGAAGATGATGTAGCATAAAAGGAGCAACAAGAATCACAGGTGAAGACACCAAACAGAGACACACCAACAAGGACTCGAAGATTTTTAGAGCAACATGGATCTTCAAGAAGATCAAAAGATCAAGATTCTCCCAGCAATCAATCAGGTGATGAATAAAGCAATGGTAAGAGAAAGATGAGAAGTTTTAAAGATATTTATGATGATTTGGATGTTAGTTCAAATTTTGCATTGTTGTCATTCCAACCTTCTTCGTTTGAAGAACCAATCAGAGATGAAAATTGGGTGTAAGCCATGGATGAAGAAATTGAAGCTATTGAAAAGAATGATACATGGGATTTGATTGATTTACCAAATGACAGAAATCTCATTGGTGTAAAGTGGGTGTACAAGACAAAGCTGAATGAGAAAGATGAAATTGACAGATTGAAAGCTAGACTTGTAGCAAAAGGATTCTCGCAGCAACCAGGGATAGAATTTGGAGAAACGTTTGCTCTAGTAGCCAGATTGGATATTGTAAGAGAAGTTCTAGCCACATAGCTCAGAATAAGTGGAAATTATATTAGATGGATGTGAAAGCAACCTTCTTGAATGGAATTCTAGAAGAAGAAATTTATGTGCAGTAGCCTCTAAGTTATGAATTTGAAGGTAACAAAGATAAAGTTTTCAGGCTGAAGAAAGTGCTCTATGGATTGAAGCAAGCACCTAGAGCTTGGTATAGAAGAACCAACAACTACATGATTAAGAATGGATTTCGTAGAAGCAACATTGAGTCTACCTTATACACAAAGGTAAATAAGCATGGGTAGATTTTCATTGTTTGTGTATATGTTGATGACATGATTTTTACAGGTGATTTTGAGATAGATGAATTTAAAGAAGCCATGATGAAGGAATTTGAGATGACAGATCTTAGTCTCATGAAATATTTTCTTGGCATAGAAGTTGAGAAATCTGAAAAAAAAAATAATTTTATTTGTCAAAATAAATATGCCAAAGATTTGTTGAAAATATTTAGGATGGAAAATTACAAACCTATCCCTACACCAGTTGCAACATGTACAAAGTTAAGAAAATATGATGAAAGATCAGATGTGAATCCAACTCTATTCAAAAGACTGGTTGGTAGCCTCATGTATCTCACAGTTACAAGACCAGATATCAGGCAAGGAGTGAGTTTGATTTCCATATTTATGGAGACTCCAAAAGACACACATTGGAGTGCAAGAAAAAGAATTATAAGATACATAGAAAGAACTAGAGATTGTGGCATAATGTATGTAAGCACATAAAAGAAATATTTGATTGGATACAGAGATAGTGATTTTACAGGCAGTTTGGATGATAGAAAGAACACTTCTGGTTATGTGTTCCATCTTGGTTCAGGGGTGATTTCATGGGCATCTAAGAAGCAGCCCATTGTGACACTTTCGTCAGCAAAAGAAAAATATGTAGCAACAACATCAACAGCTTGTCAAGCAATGTAGTTAAGAAGAGTATTTGATGGACTCAAGCAAAAACAATAAGGATCAACAATAGTATATTGTGATAACACCTCAACGATTGCACTATCCAAGAAATGTGTTTCATCAAAAGAGCAAGCATATTGATATTAGATATCACTTTATTAGAGAACTTGTGAGCAATGGAGAAGTTCACTTAAAGCCTTGTAAATCTAGTGATTAATTGGTTCATATATTTACTAAGTCATTAGCACAAGATGTGTTTGAGTTTCATAGAAGAAAATTCGGTGTTGTAAGCCTAGCTGAGAGATAGACCAACAGGCATGTTTGAGTTGTCATAAGTCATGTTTTAGTTTAGTGGTCGTAATTAAAGGGGAGTGTTAAAATAAGATAATTACTCATGCATGAGGAATTGGTTAAACATAGAGATTCAGTTAAGTTAAAGAGTGATAGAGTGTTTGAGTGTTGAGTCAAGTTGAGTTAAGTGATAGACCACTTTGAGTGTGTGGTTGCATGTCAAGATATTTTAGGCAAGTAGCTAGTTGGAAAAAAATAAATACCCTTCACCGGGTTCATTGCATAGTTACCAAATTCGAATTCGATTCGATACGGAAAAAGTTAGACTACTTAAAATTCAATATGGAAAAAAATTCGGAAATATAGATCTTATAAATTTTAATTATTTAAAAAAATAAATTTATATTTTTTGTTTCTATCTACTTGAACTAATTATTTATAAACTAAAAATTGAAAATACTATAAATATATTTAATTTATATAATTCTATAAAAAAAAAACATAACCTATATTTATTTTTAGAAAGAGTAATTACATTAGATCATACATTTTTAATATCTTTTTAAATGAAAAATAATTTCATCATTCATCAATAATTAAAATCTAAATTCATGCTTATAGATTTAGCACTTCCAAAGTGGATCTAGTTGAAAGCACACTTTTAAAAGTTGATTTTGTTTTTGGAAAAATTTCCAAATCATATATCTTACCAATATAAATAAGAAATTATTAATCTTTGTTGTAATTTATTATTTTAGTAACTATAAACTTACTATTTTCTACCATATTTTAATATGACACTGATTGTTTTTCGAAGATGCAAATTTTCTAATATACAATTTACTATTTATGTACCTTTTAATATAGGAATTTCCATTTTATATAGCAATTATATATCTTACAAATATTTATAAATAAGAATTTGATGACCTTTGTTACATGAATTTATTAGTTTAGTAACTATAAACCTACTATTCTATACCATATTTCAAGATGACACTAATGGTTTTTCACAACTAAAAATTTTCTAATATGCAATTTATTGTTCATATACGTTTTAATATAGAAATTTCCATTTTATATAGAAACTATATGTCCTACAAAGATTTATATATAGGAATTTAATAATCTTTGTTCCATGAATTTATCATTTTAGTAACTACAAACTTACCATTTTCTCCCATATTTTAATATGAAACTGATTGTTTTTTATAAATACAATTTTTCTAATATA
>APFE031647772.1:0-12823 GCA_000404065.3 Pinus taeda
ACCAAGATACTAATCTGGAACCCATTAAGAACGCACCACCACTTGTGCTCTTCCTGTCATCCACGCTTCCGGCCCAATCTGCATCTGTATAAGCATGAAGTGTGAGATCTGTATCTCTAGGATACCATAAGCCATAATTTTGTGTCCCTTGAAGATATTTGAAAATTCTCTTCACTGCCTGAAGATGAGTCTGCTTTGGATTCGCCTGAAATCTTCCAACAATTCCCACTGCATGCATGATGTCTGGTCGAGTACCTGTCAAATAAAGTAGACTGCCAATCATAGATCTGTAAGTTGGTTGATGTACTGCTGCAGATTCATCATTTGCACTGAGGCTACATCCTGTGACCATGGGTGTACACACTGGTTTTGCATCTTCCATGCCATATTTCTTCAGAATCTGTTTGAGATACTTGGTTTGAGACAAAAAGATTCCTCCTTCCTTTTGTTGGATTTGCAAACCAAGAAAATATGTCAGTTTTCCCGGCAAGGAAATTTCAAATTCTTTCTGCATGACCAAGGCAAAGCTTTGACTCATCTCTTCTTCATTACTGCCAAAAATAATGTCATCTACATACACAACAAGTATTAGCAATTTGTCATTTTCAATTTTTATATAAAGATTGCTATCTGCTGATCCTTTTGAAAAACCTTGTTGATGAAGATATTTGTCCAAACGATAGTACCAAGCCCTTGGAGATTGTTTAATACCATAGAGAGCCTTCTTTAGTCTGCATACAAGATTTGGATCACTCCCAAGAATGAAGCCATCTGGTTGCTCAATGTACACTTCTTCTTCTAAGTCTCCATTCAGAAAGCCTAATTTCACGTCCATTTGAAATACTTTGAGCTTCTGAAAGCTTGAGAGAGCAAGGAACATTTGGATGGCCTCAAGTCTAGCAACAGGAGCAAAAGTTTCTTCAAAGTCTATTACTTCTTGTTGAGCATACCCTTTACAAACAAGTCTGGCCTTGTTTTACCTGGTGATCTCCATTAGGCTTTTGCTCATTCCTCCTTGCTGCATCAAGATAAATTTTTGAGGTGGATGGTTTCTGGGCTTGAGATGCTTCTTCATTATATCCCAGACCTGTCTTGATTATAGGGGAACGTTGCACATTGATAATCTCATATAGAGTTTTAGATCCTTTAACAAATCTAAGATTAAGATCTTTGGTTTTCTCAATCTCTTTTCTAAGTCCCACAATTTCACATTCCAATTTTTCATGATGTTTTTCGCTTTCAGCCAGTTGACATTGCAGAGAATCAATAATCACATTTTTCTCTTCTAAACAAAGTTTTAGATTAGAAATCTCTTTATAAAGACCTTCTTCATCTATAGCATCCATATAATCATCATCTTCAAAAGCCATCGAAAGTTTATAATCATTGCCTCATTCATCTTCATCACTATTTGAGAGTCCATCACTATCTTCATGAGTGTAATAGCTTTTCTTATTTACATTCTGTTTCTTGTTCCATCTAATAGGTTCCTTACCCTTATCAATCTTATCCTTATGAGGGCATTTGGCAGCATAGTGATCGACTCTTCCACAAGCAAAGCATTTGAAAGGTAACTTACCTTTGAATCTTCCAGTACCTCGTTGAAGGTTCTTGACAAAGTTTGATTCTTCCTCTTCTTCTGAGACGTGTCTTGACCCATAGTAATCTCCTTTTCCTAAAGCCTTGAAAGCAGCTTCTCTCCTGTCTGACGGTCCTCCTTTCCTCATTTCATAAGCAGTCAAAATTCCGTGCAGCTGTGACATGGTAAGATTTCGTAGATTCTCTTTCTCTTCTATTGCAGAAACTTTAGATTCAAACTTAGGGGACAAAGATCTTAGAAATTTTTCAACCACAACAACCTCTTTTATTTCTTCACCCATTCTTTCTTCACCCAAGTTTTTCATACAATTAACAATCTCATCTACACGTAGGAAATAGTTAGCCACACTTTCATCATTGTGCATTATGAGATTTTCATAATGAATTCTGAGAGTTTGAAGTTTTGCTCGTTTTACCTGTTCATCTCCTTCATAGCTCAGAACAATCTTGTCCCATATTTCTTTTGCGGATTTATACTGCATAACCTTGATGAATTCTGATTGAGATAGACATCCTAATAGGGTATTGATAGCCTTTGCATTTGTTTCATATTTCTTCTTCTCAGCCGGATCTGTAGGAGTTGCTAATGGAAAAGTGTACCCTGTATCTATGATAACCCAGACTTATGTACCAAGAGATTGAAGATAGGCAGTAACTCTTACCTTCCAATATACGAAGTTTGTACCATCAAAAATCGATGGCCTGATAGATGCTTCTCTCTCGTAGTTGCTCATGATGATGGATCTTCCTCCAAGCGATCAAGCTTCTTCAGAAGGACCTGCTCTGATACCAATTGTTGGAAATAATACTGAGAGGGGGGGTGAATCAGTATTATCAAGTCAAATATTCCTTTTTCAACATCAATTGATATACGCTACTTCAGTTAATTAAACCCGTGTATATACGCAATTATTCAGAAGGAAACCAACGTATACAAAGCAAACTTTTAATTTACTTTATCTTTCTGATGTTGATTGTTAATCTGTGTTTTCAGAATCAAATAACCAGTAACCAGAAACAGTAAAATAGAGTAGAAAGACAATCACACACAAGAACACAAGATATAAGGTGGAAACCCAATGTGGGTGAAAACCACTTGCTGCAATTCATCTCTATCTTCCTTTAAATTAGAAAATTCTTTTACAATGTACTGGTGCAGTCCTTTACCAGTACGCAAGCTGCAACCTGCAAAGAGCTACAACCCTCTCTTGTTATCCAGCTTCTCCTAGAAGGGAGCTACAACCCCCTTAGCTCTTGCACTAGCCAAGATAATACTACGTAGGTGCTGGCCTACAGAAGGCTACAACCTTCTCTTTCTTCTAGGGACCACGTTTCATAAATTTTCAAACTGGATCCATGAACATCGATCAATCATCAAGAATTTCAAGCAATCTCCTTTTCACCAACTAGATCTGGATCAAGTAGATACTTCTCTGACAGCTGTACCGAAAACACAGTAACAGTAACCACACACCAAAATCTGAACCCAGAACACTGCAGAGGCAGCTAGATCACAACTCAAAATATGTACGCTATTTCAATAACCTACAACATGCGTGCATACGCTCCTGTGTTTGGAACAACCTGCGTATACGCTGTTTTCATTCACTGAACCAGTGTGTATACGTGCCTTCAATTTACTGAACCTGCGTATAGATCTATAAAGGATAATTCGCTCTTTCAGATATTCAAACACTAATAACCCAGATTATCAGTTTTACAGATCAAGCAAGCGCCACATATAACAGATCAAAATCATACAAAGATACTATCATTCAATCTTAAAGATTATGTCCCATCAATAGAACTTATCCTTCTCTTTGCGCTAAGGTTCCTCCTTTATTCATATCCAGATCTGCACCATAACCCAATTACCAGTATTCCAGATCTAGTACTTTATCAGATATTCATTCATAATTCAGATCATACATTGCCATATGATCTCCTTCCTCTTTTATAGCCTTAGGCCTTTCACAATACCACGGTCCAAAACCATAATAACCCAATACCATGGACCCAATACTTGGGATCAACACATCTGACGAGATACCATGATCCAAAACCATAGGTTCAAATACCAAGGACTAACTAACACGGACCAAAGGTAAGTTCTCCAATATATACGCGCTTTTCCTTGCGTGAAAGTGCGTGTATATGCATACGCGCCTTTGTAATGTCTAACTCGCGTGTATACTCGTCTTCGTCTAGATGAACCTGCGTATATGTCTTTTCCTTCATTCTGAAAGCCTGAACTGAGATCTGTTACCAAAGAGAGTTGCCATCAAGGACAACACCTATGCCATAGCTCTAAACCAGAGCCAAAATGCCAACAACACCTAGTGAGGAACCTGAAAGCTCTAGCATGACTCATGAAGAAGATGAAGAAATGCTACATGATATATCAAAATTACAAGAACAAGTGCAACAAATGTCACACTCACAGAAGCTAACCGAAGCTAAGTTAAATGACATGGAATCTAAGATAAAGGGCATGGAAGCTAATATGGATGATTTGAAGATAGATTTGAAGACAGAGTTGAAGACAAGACATGGCAGATTTGAAGGTAGATTTGACAAATTTTATTCAATAAATACTTACTAATGGTGAAAGGGGAGTAAAGGAAACTCATGATGAAAACAAAGGAAATGGTAATTATGATTTCATAGAATCTAATTTTGGATCTAAGACACACCATATTCAAAAAACCAAAATGAGTAAGTTTGATGGCAAGGATCTCGCAACATGGATATTACAGATGGAGCAATTTTTCAATCTCAATAATGTGCAAAACACACAAAAGGTACGTATTGCAACTTTATATTTGGAACCAAATCAGTTTGTATGGTATCAATGGCTTTGCTCTCTAAACAATTTATCACTTGGGAAATTTTACGGAACAATTGATAGCACCTTATAAGGATACAAAAAAGCAACACTTTTTTTAGCCAATTGATAAGTCTCAAACAAAAGGGTTCAATAATGGAGCACATTGAGGAGTTCCAAAAATTGAACATAAGGGTAAAAGATATTCCAGAGGAGCATAGGATTGATGTGTTCAGAGGGTCTTTAAAGGATAATATCCAACATGATGTTCGCCTTTGGGAACCTGATTCATTAGAGAAGGCATTCAGGTTAGCAAGAAAAATGGAAAGCAAAATTATGGCAACCAGGAAGCATACCACTCACAACTATAAAGACGGAAGTGTTGTTTTCCCTAGTCTTCCACAACCTATAAGGTTGACACCACAACAATTGGAAGAAAAAAGAGCAAAAGGGCTTTGTTACAGTTGTGATAGCAAATACACTAAGGGTCATAAGTGTGTTGAGAAGAAATTATTCTACATAGATTGTGAAGAGGAAGACGAAAAGGAGCAAGAAAGGTCAAAATAAGAGGATATACTCCAGGAACAAAGCCTAGATGAAGAACAAATGAATCCGACCATATCTTGTAATTCATGGTGGGAATAACCACTCCTCAAACCATCAAGATAGAAGAAAAAATCAAGAAGAAAAAGGTAATAGTGTTGATTCATTCAGGAAGCACCCACAATTTTATTCATTGTAAGGTAGCAAAAGAATTGAATTGCTTCCTATATCCAGCACCAGAGTGTCAAGTGATGATTGCAAATGGAGGAACAATCAATTGCTCTAGACAGTGCCATAATATCAAGCTATCCATGGGAGAATATGTATTGACTAGCCCAATTCTTTCCATTCCAATGGGAGGTGCTGATGTTGTACTAGGAGTCCAATGGCTACAACCCTTGGGTACGATAGCTTTTAATTTTCAAGAACTTTCCATCAAATTTTCTACGGGAGGAAAGGAAGTTGAATTAAGGGGTATTGCAGGGAAACCAAGAAAGATAATCAGCTCTAATGGTATGACAAAGCTTCTAGAAAAGGAACAAAGAGGTGTAATTGCACAATTATGTTCTCTAGATGTTTCCACATCGGAATCATCTATTTCTCCATGTCACGCAGAATGAGTCGATCTTGCAGACAAGATAGACCTTCCTAGAATCTAAAGAAGACCTAATGAAAAGCAAACCAACCAGACACTATCTTTCTCTAAATGTGCTTTTATAAATAATGGCAAGCAAGTGTGTTTAAGGCCTACCTTATGTCCAACGCAAGTTTGGGGATGCCTTCACTTCCTTGATCCAAACGAGTTCCTTTGTCGCAAACCTACAAACGCAAACAAGGCAAACAATTAAATAGCACCTGAAAAACTAGTATTATAAAACATATTTAACATGAAAGTAAAGGAGTCCATGAAACAAATAACATGAGATACTTTTTGAGAAAAATGAGCCTGATTGTATTAATTCAAAAGAAGAAGAACTTTACAACCTTTGCCTTGACGCTGCACAAGCTCCTCCCAGGGTCCAACAAGAAGTCTCCTCTACTTTGACAAGCTTCACTCACTCCCCAATGAAGCCAAAAAGGTATGTGATCTCTCCTCTTAAGCTCAAATAGGGAGTCTTTATTTCACCAGCATTTACCCTAAAAAATGTTCAACTTCTAACCTCCCTAGCCACTAACCCAATGCGTCAATTTATAGTGCAATGGATGGCAGTTACTAGGTCCTCCTTCAAAGGGATAGAATCCTCCTTCAAAGGGATAGCTCCTCATAACAAGGGATTAGCTCCTTCTCTTTTGGGATGCATGAACCACTTTGGAGCGAACAATCCACGTCAAAATTCCTTCTAGAAACATCTAGAATTAACCCAAAGTGAGTTTTTTAAGATAAAAATTGCGGCTTTTGACTTTCACAGGGGTACGCACCCTCCCCTTTACATACAGAGCGTATAAGTACGCAGGTACTCTGAACAAAAGGTGCAGGCCCACAGGCAAAAGTGAGAGAAAGTGCGGAACCAAAGTTACATTGCTTTTTGATGTCTTTCTCTCATTTCCAAAGCTTGTTTTGAAGAGATGAGGTCTGAGACTTGCTTAGGAGGCTGGTATAGGTGATGATAGACCCATACTTACTACAAATAATCAAGGTGACGATATTTTTGTATAACAGATTGCCCCCTAAAGTGTGAAGTCTGTAGTAGATGAGGATTTCATTTATCATTTAGGAAGAGTGAAGTACTTTATCATTTCGAGGATCATCTCGCGGAGAGCCCGGTTGGAACCTGTAAAATCATTCAATGCAAAATATATATATGAGATCATATCATCACTGAGGTAGGCATTCCCATACTCAGATAAAAACTAACTAGGAGACTAAAAACTGACTAGAAAACTAACTACTGCTCTGATATAGGAATGATCTTGTAACACATCATAAGTATAGACACATGTGGACACAGTATGGACGCAGCCATCTATTTATGAATAGTCCATAGTATAATGAATAAAAAACTCCTCGCAACCTGGATGGTGGAAACTAGATCCAGTGTCTTCATTTCTACTTCCCGAAACAGTACGATTCTATCCATGCGAATGAATGTGTCGAAGTCGAACATGGTAGAAACCGCTTGATTACCAGTCAATGATGTAAATTGTTAACAAGCGTGAGAGAAACCACCAATAATGATAATGGCTCTCAAAGTACTCAGTACAATCCATGAGATGTGATAAGATGTGTTGATGGCGAACATGTCATGGGATCCCTTCATCGAAACTCAATGATGTAAATTGTCGTCAAAGGCGAGAAACCTGCCATTGAGGCATGCAGATCTCAAGGTACTGATGATTTATACATCATCTTTCTAGATAATGAGTTGAAGTCGATAGAAAGAGATCTATCATAGGCAAGCCCACAACATGAAATCATAGATCAAGCTGAAGAAATTTAGTTGCAAGGACTGACTCAGGGATGTTCAAGATGGATGACAGATATTTTGCAGATCAATGGCTTATTTGCACTGACCTCTTGAACACGTAACGACACGACAAATGCTTTGGTGACAATTGACCCAAAGTTAATACCCAGAAATCGGCTGAAGACTTTCAATATGGTTTGATCAACTGTTAGGTAAAGGATTTCCCAACCCAGGTGAATGAAAGTATCGTGTTCAAGAGTGGTTATAAAGTATGACAAACAGACTCATTTTTCTCTCTTTTTCACCCACCATTTCTGGCAAGTACCTCTTTATTTTTTACAAGCTTGAGGAGGATAACATATGCTTGATTATAAACTCACCCTTCAGGTGAGTCCAACTTAGTTTAAATTCGAACCCTAAGAAGGAGTGTTCTTTTCCTGTTTCTAATTGAACAGGTCCTTTACTGTCGAAATTTAATGAGTCCAGTATAGGAGAAACTTGGCGTTTTTCATTTTTAGAGAGTCTGAAAAAACATAAGAAGACTCCAGGGTTGACTTTTTCGTAAATTTGTGTCTCCGAAGCCCGAAAAAGTATAAAATAATACTTGAGAGAACCGCTTGATCTTTTACGACCAAGGAGTACTTTTCATTATTAGTGTCTTTGATCCGAAAAAGTAAAAAAGCAATTAAGGACACGTCATTTTATAACCAATATCGAATTTTAAACGACAAAAATCCGACAATCTTTTTATGTTTTTACAGTCGAAAAAGAGTTGTAAATGGACCTTATTTTAATTCCATTTTAACGAGCTTAAAAGAAAAAACTCGGCAATCTTTTCATGTTTTAGGAGTCAAAAAAGAGCTTAAAGGTGACTATAGCTGAAAATGATAGATTTCACCTGAATAATCTGTTATCTTGCACAAAAACACAAACATTACTCATACCTGCTTGAAAGAGATAAAAATGTTGCGACAATACCTTTTCAAAGTGAAACATAAACAAATTTATAATTTATTTACTCAAAAAACTTATAAAAAGGGCCTTTTACCATTCATTTTTACCGTTTGTGATTTGGGTGAGAAGATAGTGCTTTTGCTCTGAAAACTTCCTGTGAAGATTGCGAAAAATCCAACCGTCGGAATCGAATGCCATCTTCTCCAGGTAATCCACATCATCCTCCTCTTCATTTTTAACCATTTCATTTTTCATTTTAGTCCTTCATTTCATTTTTTGGGAGGGCTTTTAGGCATAAAACCCGCACTCGGGGTACGCAGGCTCACCACTGTGAACCTGCGGACCCCGACTTTTTCTCCATTGGGAAAAAGCTCGGGGTCCGCACCTTCCATGTAGACAAAGTGTAGTCCCATGCACTCTGTCTAACACGTAGGGCGCGGTCCCCACCGCAAGGGTTTTTAACTCAAAATTCTTCAAAAATG
Source organism: Pinus taeda (assembly GCA_000404065.3). NCBI lineage: Eukaryota > Viridiplantae > Streptophyta > Pinopsida > Pinales > Pinaceae > Pinus > Pinus taeda. Next base: position 8,808 of record APFE031647772.1, read on the forward strand.
GACCAATGAAAAGTTTTTCTACCTTTCTAATTTATCTTTATGCTTGATGCAGGTAGTACATCATGCTAGATTGGTGCGAACGAGAGCACGAGGACGTGGATGCTGCCGCATGGAATCATCAGCCTTCACTTGATGCTTTGAGGGCATGCGGCTTATACAAATACTGGGCCATTCCTGGCATGAGGACTCAGGTGGATTTCTTACAGTGGATGGTTGATAGATGGAGCGTTCAGGACCAGTGTTTCTTTATTGGCGGCCACCAGCTCGAAATCGAGCCGGTAGATATATATTTGTTGACTGGTTTTCCTAAGAGAGGCGTTGACTTGACTCTGTTCGAGACTAGGGCAGGTGGCCAGTCTATCGATAACCTCCGGTTAGAGTACTGCAACCGCCAGACTAGAGACAAAGGGATAGACATAAAGACCATATCCCTTCCGGAGCTTATGTTAATTACATTCACTGTTACTAGACTTTGCAGAGTTGCCGCATTACATGTTGCCACCGGATTCTGGATGCGTATGGCAGTTGATTGCTTTCAGGGCACCATCTTCAACTGGTGCAATGCTGTGTTGGCCAATATAAAGGGCCAATTGGCTAGGGCCAAGAAAGGCCAACTTAAGACTTTTGGTTATGGGGCTTTAGTCATGAGTTTTGGCCTGGGGAGGATTCCTATGCTTATCCCGCAGCACATTACAATCGGAGCTGGGCTTCCTCGAGAGCCCAAACTGATGTGATGGGTCACAGTCATGGCCCACAATCCAGATGAGGGGACCGAGGTCGTTCGGTTCAAACCTGAGTATTTCCAATGGTTGGAAAACCAGGTTTTTTCTATTCAGGACTTCCCTTATGTTGGGATTGATTTTCGTGGAGACCCAGACATGGCTCTTCCTCCAGGAGAGCAATGGGACGAATCAGGTAAAATCATTTTCAACATTTTCCTAATTTTAACTTTTTTTTTATATCGTCTTAGAACTGATAGTAATGATTTCAAAATGCACATGTGGGCCCACAGCGACCAGCCGCTCTCTAGCCTTTTGAGAGAAAACAACCAGTTGCACCGGCTCCAGCCCCACAGGATGAATCAACAGAGATTTTGGCCGAGTTGGAGAGCCATCTAGAGCGCCTAACAGGGGACATTCCCGAGACCAGCATAGACGACATCCCTCGTCGACTTCAGCGCTATGTGATTGGAGTCCCCGGACCTTTTAGGAGGTTCGTTTGTAAGGTGGCCCGTGCAGTGGTTTCGTATCGAGATCATCACCAGTGATGGGATGGGATGATCACTTATTGTAGTCACACATGACATTTTGCTTTTTGTACCTACCATTTTTGCCGATCATAAGGTGTTTTTTAACCTATGATCGAGGACGATGTATTTTTTGACACACTTATATATATATATGATATCGTTATTACTAGCTTGTCTTGTTAGACATGTTATGGAATGTTTTTTAATTTTACTTGTATGATTATTGCACATGTCTACTTAACATTTGAGAAGCAATTGCATCTGCTAATGTATTTAAAGATCTTGGAATATGCTGATATTCAATATAGTCAAATTCACATTCCAAGAGATGCACTCTCAAAAATAATCTTAATAAAACTGGATTTCTAATGGCGTATACTCTATTAAGCTGTAATACAACGAGTTCAGAATCTAACCTCACTATCAAACTCTGAATCCCAAACGAAATAGATTCAGATAATAACTCAACCACTGCACTATACTCTGCAATGTTGTTCGTTGTTTGACCGAGGCTTACCCCATGCATAGATACCAACTCGTCAGAGGGAGAATAGATAACCCAAGCTGCGGAAGAAATATTTCGTGTACTATGACAAGCGCCATCAGCGAAACCAATATATGTTTGGAGATGCGTCGACATCTGCGACATCAAACATAAAACCAAGATTAGCAGGAATAACGACGGAGAAATCATTCTCTAAGCTAAGCACACTTTTAATCTAAAACACACCAGCTAGAAGAAAAACTAACCTAACTAAAAAATCTCCGCACTCGTTTTAAGCATAATACCTCTTCAGGTAAAGACCATTTCTGGGTTTATCTAAAGAAACCCCATCAAATTCTACCAATTCATAGGCCCCTTTCGCTAGCTTTTGCTTGAGAACAAAGGGACCATGCCACATAGGCATGAATTTTCCAGCGCCTAATTTATCATTTGCTTGATCATACAAAAGGACTAGATCTCCTTCTGAAAAATTTCGAGGGGTCACATTTCGATCATACTGAGCTTCGGAAGTAGCTGGAAGTAACTCGATGGCCATTCGCAATGACGGGATTTCACACTCAATAGGTAACACAGCTTCCAAACCATAAACTAGTTGGAAAGGAGTGAACCCTGTTGATGTTTTGACTGAGGTTCGATATGCCCATAGCGCTGAAAATAGCATGTTATGCCAATTTGACCGATGAATCCCAATGATTCGTTGGATCATGATGACTAAAAATTTGTTGATGGCTTCAACCAGGCCATTAGCTTGTGGATAATAAGGAGTTGAACTGTTGTGATGCAAGCCAAGCTGGCTTGTAAGTTCAGTCATCATAACATTTCGAAAATGATGCCCATGATCAGTGATAATAGTTTGTGGAACACCAAACCTAACAATTATATGATTGAATACGAAAATTGCAGTTGTTTTGCCATCTGCCTCAAATGTAGGCATCGCCTCGGCCCACTTAGTAAAATAATATATCGCAAGGATAATATACTCATGCCCCCCGGCCGAGTGAGGGTTACATGTAATAAAATCGATACCCCATTTGGGAAAAGGACCGAAGGCAATTATAGGGTGAAGAGGAGCAGGTGGAGCGTGCATCTTTCGATAAAAAATTTGGCAATTGTGGCATTTTTGGACCGCAATAATACAATCTTTAAACAAAGACAACCAGAAATAGCCAGTGTGCAATATCTTTTGGGAAGTGGCATACCCAGACATATGACCGCCACACGCTCCAGAGTGGCAGTCATTTAAGACCCTTTCGGCTTCCTCATCAGTCAAACAACGTCGGAAAATAGAGTCCGCCCCATGACGATAAAGAGTATCTCCAATAATTTTGAATTGTTGGGATTGGAATCGGATTTTTCAACGGTCAGATTATGAAATATCTGGCCGAAAGGTTTGGGTTTGGAGATAAGTGATGACATCTCCATACCACAGATCTAAAGTGCTAATTAGAAACAAGGATTCATCCGCAATGGGCTCCTCCGCCACAGTTTCCGTATCAACACGCGGGAAGTCACACATTAGTTCCGCAAAAACTAAAGATTTCTTTGACTTGGAATTTTCAAATTCCAAGTCGAGCTCTTGCAAGATGACAATCCATTTGGAGTACTTGCCCCCTAGCAATTGCTTGGTCAAAATATAGATCATAGGGTTGCAATCGGAAATAATTGTAGTCTTGCATCGTAAAATGTAATGACAAAAACGTTGGATCGCTTGAACAGCTGCAAATGCCAATTTCTCCACATGTGAGTATTTTAGCTCAGTTAGATTTAACGTTCGACTAAGGTAATACATCACATCTTCCGTACCGAATTCATCTTCCTAAACTAACACCATTTCAATGGTGGAATAGGAAGTGACAGGATACAAGAAGTAGTCCTGGTTGTAGTTGGGAGGATGCAGCAGCAGTGTATGGGTCAACGCATGTTTTAGCACATCAAAAGATTTCTCAGCTATCTCTTCCGAAAAGAATGAAGTATTATGTTTCAACAACCGGGTAAAACCCTTTGTGATATCGGCGTAGTTAGGGATAAATCGACGTAAAAAGTTTTCTTTCCCTTGCAAACTTTGGAGTTGGCGAAGACTCGAAGGAGGAGGCAATTTGATGATAGCTTCGACCTTCGAAGGATCAACGCAAATGCCGGATTTCGAAACTACAAATCCTAGTAATCGACCCGTTTCAATACAGAACACACACTTGTGGGGATTCAACCGAATTCGATAATGCCTACACCTCATAAATATTGCTCGTAAATGGACGAGGTGAT